>JAQQSY010007017.1:0-10710 GCA_028646535.1 Procyon lotor
GCCAGAGTTTCTGTGGCTTGCCACCAAGAGGATGGTAAAAAGTAGCTCTGATGGGGGGGGGGGGTGGGGTCTGTAAGAGCCTTCCTGCCCTCCAGCCACGAAGGCAGCGGTGACGGCTTCCCCCCTGTGTCTCTGCAGCTCCACACAGCCACGGACACACCCCAGATACAGGCTCTGGGGTCTCAGCGTCCGTGTCCCAAGTGCATGGGGGTACGTCACAAGCGCCTCCTGACCGGCGGCGAGGGCTAAAAGAACAGGATTGCCCCCACAGATCCGTCTCAGGTGCCCTCAGGCAGGTCTTCCTGTTCACAGAGCCTTTATGCCCCAGGGGCCCAGAGATGGGACCCACCTTTCCTCACTTGCCCATGCACGTTGGTGTCTTGGCCTCCACTTGACCAGGGGGTCTGTCATCAGCCCCAGAAGAGAGGCTTGCTCTGGTGGGCATCAGGAGACCTGGGGTCCAGGCTTGCCTCTGGCCCGAGGCCACGCCCCTGGGTGTGTGGGGGGGGTCTTCCCAGTCCTCTGACACCTTGAGTGTTGCCATCTGTACAAAGCTCTGTGGATCTCTTGTGGCCTTCTCGACTGCCCCCCCCCACCCCCTTGGTTCCCTTCCCTTCTCCCGTTTAGCCAGAGCCTTTCCAACCAAACGTGCAGTCACGACTCACTGGCCAAATGACCCGCTTCCACCTCAAGAGGGCCCTGCGCCCGCTCCCTCCCGGGGCGCTGATCTCCTGGTGCCTGGTGTCTCTCTGGGGGAGGGCCGCCCAGACAAGTGGCATGATCGCCAAGGAGGAGCCTCTCCAAGTGCGATGCTCGGCTCTGGCCCCCAGAGGGGGAAGAAATGGACAAGGACGGAAAGGAAAGAGGGGAGCTCAAGAGGTCTTACGGGGACGCACACACACTGGCTTCTTCCCTATTTATTTCATGGCTGGCCAGCTCAGTTCTCCTCTGAATTAATCACCTGCTCTCAAATCGGATCTTTCATGACTAGATTTCTTAAACCATTATTTCAACAATATCGATAAACGGATTATATGCAAACAGCCAAATCACCCCTGCCTAGGGCCTTTCCTGGTGAAAAATGACTCCTTTGCTTTTAACTTCAGCACGGAAATATTTTAATCTGACAGCAGACACGTAGGCCCACGTGTCACCTTCTAGCCAACCTTGGGGCGGCTGGGGTGGAGCGGGGTGGGACGCCCAGCCCCCCGCCCCCCGGATGACTGGGGCCACCAGGACCATTCCCTAGCTGCCTTCTTCCTGGCGCACATGACAGTCTTCGACAAGAAGGGCTCAGAGAAGCACGGCTGAGTTCACCCCAGTTTGGGGCCTCGCCCCAATCTTCCCAGCCATGTCAATATGGTCTCCGGCACAACAAAAATTTGGCAGCGGCCAGAGTGGGGGAGGGGGGATTCTGATCTCCAGCCCCCATCACGAACATCCTCTGGGTCCGGCAGATGAAATCATAAATTTATAATACAACATTATTTCAATTTTCCTCTTCATTTACTGCTGTGCAGCCCAGCTCTGCTCCCAAAGGCTCCCAGCAGCAGCCACACAGGGAAATTGCCTGGCCGCATATCAATAGCACATTACAGCAGACCCACGAGGAGGCTCCACCAAGCCCTAGTACAGCAGGATGACCCAGCCGCCGCTTCCATTAGCAGCTGGGCCCCTCCCGCACCGGCCACTGCCCAATTTATGGGCTTCAGTACTTTGGACGCCTGATCAATCCCACAGTAATTATCTCTTGTCACTAAAGGAAAAACAGCCTGCTGCCTGGATGACCACCTTTCTTGCACACAGGCTTTCCATTGGGGAAAAAAGAAAAAAAAGAAACTGAGAAATGAAATCAACAGCAATTCGAATTTGCCAGGCAGATCATTTCGGGGCCCCCTTTTGGGGGTGCTGGCTGAGTTCTCGTGATGTTAGTTCTCGATCTTTCTCCAGCTCTAGAAGATTGTGGCTCTAATGCTGGAAGATGTTTGCATTCTAGGTGGGTACATGACTCATCCTCGTCTGGGCTCTGACTCAGCTACTTAGTCATGGAAAACTGCTCCCACCAGGCCCCTGACTTGAAAGGACAAGAGACGAGGGCTGTTTATCCAGGGACCTGCCGGTGTGTGACATACACGCCACGTGGTGTGCAGAGCACTGCCTGGGGCGCCACGTCGGCTCCCTGCGGGATGAATCCAGAGGCAACACCTCGTGCCCGGAGCCCTTCCCAGGCCGGCATGTGAAGACCAAAGTCGACCCAGACGCTCAGACCCCAAAGCCATCCCAACGCGTAGGAGCATCTTTAGGCCTATGCTGTCCAGTTTAAATTTAAGTCTGAACTACGGTAAAAACCCCAGCTCCTCAACGGTATGAGCCATATCTTAAATGCTCAGTAGCCACATTAGCTAGTGGCTACCGTCCTGGGCAGTGCGGACAGAGGCCCCCTTCACCAACCACAGAAAGTTCTGGGCACTGCGTTGTTCTCGCAGGAAACCGAAGAGCCGAATTTCGGAGAGCTGAATTTCGAGCTTCCTCTATCCACCAGGAAACAGCTGAACAAAAGGAGACCTCCTTGGGAATGACCGCAACAGATATTCTGGGGGAAGACAAATCCCAGGGGAAATGACAAATGAATCTAGACACACAGCTCTACGTTCTAGCCAATCTCCTTTGGGCCGGTTAGCGCTCACCAGCAGATTATAGCTCATCTCTTCTAGATGCGGATTTTTTAAAAAATTTGCTTTCATTTCCAAGGGGCTTAGTGTCGGGGAACACTGGGTCAAGCCTTCACGGGGACTTCTCGGTAGGGGCACCGGTAAGCAGGCCTCAGGCTTCTCCAGCTGAGTCTACACAGTCCCACATTTCCAGGCCCGGAGGGTGGAGCTTTCTTTCATGGCCCCAGCGATGGGGTACTTCCGTCCCAGTGGCATCAACCATGGTCAGCAGTGTGTGCCCGACGAGGTCAAGACGGTTAGAGGCAGTAGGCGTATGTGGCTGAGGGCAGAGTAGGCCAAAAGGAATCAAATATATCAACAACAATCACGTTTGCTTTTATTAAGTCCACTTTCATGAAGAAAAACCAGAGAGTCTGGGGCACTGGGCAGGATCGTCGTGGGCAACTCTCGGCCCCCTCAAGACAGCAGAACCAAGTTGAAAGGGCTGCTGAAAGACCTTTCCGAGGGTTTTAGTTGATTTTCGTTCTGTCCGGCTCAAAGGCAGGGAGGGCTGGTCTGAGGAGGAGGACTCCTCTTCTCTCCTACATTCTTTTTAAGGAATTCCCATTGGCCTGATTGTTCCATGACTCCGTCAAGGGCTGTGGAAGCTGAAACCAAAGCAGCTGAGGGTTTCCTCCCAAGGAGGGATGCAGCCACACCGCGAGAGCAAGCAAACATGACTGGGTCCCTCTCTGCTTGTCAGTGTGGAGAAAATCTTAAGGGATATTTAAAAATGAGTTTCACAGTTTCCAAGGCATTTAGAGGCCAGTGCATCTGCTGTCTCACCAGAACGTTGGCGCCCTGAGATCAGGGACCTCACGGTCCTTGGCAGCCTCAGCACCTAGGACAGCGTCAGACTCTTAGTAGGTGCTCAGGAAACAGCTGTTGAGGGCATGGACAGAACAGCTTTAATGGTGTATAGTCTCACTTCTAAAAACCCGTCCAAGTGTTGGATATTTTTCTGCCCTTCCGACAACAAAAATTTACAGCACTAAAACTACTTCATTAATGAACTTCGAACAAATGTTTATCTGCCTGGGCCAACTTCATCAACCAAACTGTGGCTGATGACGACTGCGGTGATGACGTGGACAGGTGACAGGTGATGGTGGTGATTCCAGGACAGATGCGCACCATGGGTGACCCAGGTGACTTATGGGGATGTGTCAGGCCATCCCACCCTAGCGAAGGAGAAGCACACAGACGTCATGGGCCTACCACTAGCTGGGGTCAAAGCCCATCCTGGAGGCTCTGAGCCCAGCACTCCTCACACATGCCCTGTGTGAATCTGGCCCCTCAGCCAGGCCACTGGGCTCTTGGGGCTCCCCACTAGAAGCCTCGCCTTCCAAGGCCAGTCCTGTCTGGATCACCCTGAGCTTGCTCGTCCTTCTTAGCACAGTGAACAGGTCACCTCCTCCGGGAGGTATCCCCTGATTGCTCAGCCTGATTTCCACTCTTCATGATGTGTTCTTAAAGCACCCCCTAACTCCATCAAGGCTAGCTACCTATAGAATTAGCCATTAACTGCTGTCACGCTCACGAGACCACAAGCTCCAGAGGGCAAGGACCATATCAGCCGATCAAGCACGGTCTCCCAGCGCCATCCTGGGGCTGGGGTAGGGGGGCAGGCATGCAGCAGGTGCTCAAAGCCGACTGCTGGTGAGCACCTCCTGTATTCAACATAGGCTCCCTGCCTTGGCTCCCGTTATGAAACCACTGGGCGCACTCTGGCCAGGGATCTGAGCTGGGGGGTCTGGAGTGATGTGGGCCCCAAGCCCCCTGTTCACCCCTGGCAGTCTGGGGTGAACAGAACCATTGCACCTTTGCTCTCTGGCCACTGGCATGAATGGCTTCACTGCACACCTCTGCTTCCCCCTGAAGGAAACAGGGCATTCTTCCCAGCATGCCAAGAGCAGTAAGTTAGACTCAGAAAGCCAGGGACACTTTCCTGTAGATCTGATCCTAAAAAGGTTCCCATCTTATGCCCTAGGGCCTTTACACTCACTGTTGAAAATTCAAGACTCCAAAAACCAGTAGGAGGCAACTCTTTAAGATTTGATTTAAAGTTTAAAACTATTAATGCATTTGGACCTTCTTCTGGTATATGGGGTATGGTAAAGACCACATAAACATTACTTTTTAAAAGCAAGAGGTAGACAAGCGTCTCACCGTCAATCAGGAGCTAATGCCCACTGATCTTTATCTATTTAATTTTATTAGAGAGAGCGTGAGCAGGGGTCGGGGGGAGGGGCAGAGCACTAGGGAGAGAGAGAATCTTCAGGCTCCGTGTTCAGTGCAGAGCCTGACGCGGGGCTCGATCTTACAACCCTGTGACTGTGACCTGAGCCAAAATTGAGTTGGACACTCAACTGACTGTGCCCTTCAGGTGCCCCCTCCCACTGATTTTTGGAAGTAACTTCTTAGTAATGATTACAATTTTACACAGAAATACGTTTGGTTTAAAAGCTTTCCCTTTTCCTCTCAACAGGTGCATTCCTAAATACCACATTATTTCATTAATGTAGCTTTGTGCCGTGTTCTGCTATTTGGTCCAACTAGTTTTTTCTCATTGTTCTTTTGAAAACATTTTCTTAATACATTCTCATGCGTTTCCACTTCCAGATCAGCGTTAGACTCACTTGGCCAATGCCTAAAGAAGTAAACAGGAATTTCCAGCGAAACTCAGTTAAACCGAAACTATTAATTCGAGAGGAAGTAACATTTCCGCCACTTTTAGGATTCTCATGGCGTCCCTTTCCTTCTTTCAAAGTTCCTCGAGCTAACTTTACCGGCCCTTGTTATTTGCTGAGACAAGATACAATTCTTTTTATGAATGCGTAACACTAAGAAAAGTTTCACACACTTCAAATGGAGGCAGGAATGATTTAAAGAGCTGCGAATGTGAACGTACATAAAGAGCTGATCAAACAATATAGAAGGGGGACTCGTAGCCAAACCGAATGAAAATCCATTAAAACCAGACAGATCATGGGCCTGAATGGAATTTTACCATTAACTACCATTTATCCCATTTAATTAGTATTTTCCCGACACAATAACTCGCACTAAAATACCGCTCTCTCGCCTTGAAATTTCTAATTACTGTTGCGACCCACACCATTACGCCTCTTCTCTGCTTTCTTCATTTTTCATGCCATTTCAGTGGCAAGATTTTCAATTATCTACGCAAGACGGACAGAGACACCTTTAAGGAAGGGGCATAATATGCAACTTAATTTCTCTAAAAGCCAGAAGAGATCATTTTTCGTCAGAACAAACACACTTTGTCTTTCATCATTTTTTTTTTTTTTAGCAAATAAAGAGTAAAACAGGCCATTTAAAACATCCATTTAAATGCAAATTCTGATATCCCAAGAGAAAAATGTTAATCATTTAAATAGACAGGATTATAGCCCATCCTCATCGCTTCTCCTCCTCTCCCAAGTTTTAGAAAACAGAGCTTCAGCCCACACGGGTGAAGCCCTCCAGGAGTCCTTGGTCTTACAGAAGACCCTGTCAGGAGAGGCACGAGGCAGAGGTCTGCCTTTTTCTCCTTTTGAGGAAAAGAGTGGAGAGGACATAAAATAATACCGTGTATGTGCCAGGTATGGGACAAGACGATTATGATCGTATCTACCTATCTCTGTAATGGTCACAAACTACCTTGCAAAGGGGTTTATCATCTGAGACTCAGAGACGCAGTTTGCCCAAGTGGTAGGTGACCCAGTTGGGTGTCACTGGGTGACCCAGTACATGGTGGCTCTGTGGTGTCCCCAGGGTCCCCCGCCCGGACTCACCTAGCATTCCCATGCCAAGCATGAACGCATCCATGGTGTAAGGCAGTCCCCGGGCCCGGCCTCTTGTCCCCGGTGGGAACATGACTTCCTTAGGCTGAGCTTTCTTACATTCTACCTGTTCAACAGAAAGGCGAACAAATGAGATGCAAATGAATGCCACGTAAATGTCAAAGGCAGAACGGATCTGGTTACCCACGAAGGTATTTTTAGCCTTGCTCCTTATTCACTGTAAAAACAGCCAAGCCAAGCAAATGGCCTGCAAAACAAATATTTAAGAAAACACGCCACTTGTTGCAAATCCTGCTTTGGAAAAACCGACAAGGATGAAATTGGGTTTAGGGGGGTGACGCGGCCGTGGGTTGGAGACACGTGTGCTTGGGTCGGGAGCTCAGCCTGGAGCGTGTGCAGAAGGCCCGGGAGGTGAGGAGGCACACAGGGCTGCTGTGTGTGTCTGTGAAGAAAACCGACAGCAGCAGTAATCCTCCCTCCTGCTTGTCTGGTTCCTTACAGGTTTACAAATGCCTTTGGGCCCCTGACTCTTCCCATCAGGCCATAGCTTCAGCTCCATTTCACAGATGACAAAACTGAACACCGGAAGGCTTGTGTCCTGTGCTGTAAGCCACAGCCCAGCAGGGGCAGGCCTGGAAGTTTTCTCCAACTGCTAGGTCGGCGATGCCCCCAGCTCCCTAAGAGCCGCCCTGGCGCGCTCCCGGGAAAAGAACGAACATTCAACACCGCTTCTGTCCACCTGGATTAGCGGTTTCTCGTTCTGCAGCTACATCTTCGAGTGGTTGCTAATCTTTCCTATTTCCCTCCTGCCTCCTAAATTCTTAATCCTATTGTGCTCATACAACCCAGAAGTCGCTTCCCTCCCAGCCTTAATGATCTAGACTACAAGCTCCAGGAAGGAAGGGAGATGTTGCTCTCAGAAGGGCCTGTGCCGTTCTCAGGGGCGTGTCTCAGCCCCTGCTCAGCGCTTACTTGCTTTTAGTTTACAGATAAACCTAACACATCGTTAGCTGGCAACCGGTCCCATCGCTGACAGGACGCCGCGGGGCAGGCAGGGCAGGGGTGCTTACGGCGGCAAAGAGCGTCAGCGTGACAGTCAGATAGCGAGGGGGGAAGGGCAAGGAAGAGGTCCCCATATTTAAAAAGGGGCCACATGGTAGAGGAGCCCAAACCCCACGTAGCCCTACAGCTGCCGAGGGTCTCACCATCACACAGAAGACTGCTATCGTTCCCAGGGTGTCTGAGATAGAAAGGAGTTCAACTGTATGTCTCCTACTTTGTTTTAAAGGGACCTACGTGGGGCTATCCATTTCGGAGATGTGGCTACCTCTCAGATCTTTTCATCCCAAATATTTCAGTTAAAAAAAAAAATATGTTAGAGGCACCTGGGTGGCTCAGTCGGTTAAGCGGCTGACTTTTGATCTCAGCTCAGGTCTTGATCTCAGGGTCCTGAGTTCAAGCCCTTGTTGGGGCTTAGTGCTTAAGACTTGAGGGAAGCTTTAATTACCTAAAATATTAACTCCTCTTCCTTCAGAGGCACCAGATAACAGGTATTACTTACTCTTGCTCTTTAAATAACCACACATTGGGGCACCTGGGTGGCTCAGCTGGCTAAGAGGCTGCCTTCAGTTTGGGTCATGATCCCGGGGTCCTTAGTTCGAGCCTGCTTCTCCCTCTGCCTGCTGCTCCCCCTGCTTGTGTGCTCTCTCTCTCTCTCACATGAATAAATAAAATCTTAAAAAAAAAAAAACAACTACCAGACTTTAAAAACATGAACAAAATGGCTCAATATTCCTGCCTGATAGGCTTAATACAAAGTTTTTATAAGTTAAAAAGAGATGAGCATCCTGAAATGAAAATAGGTGAAAGACATTAACAAGCAATTCACAAATGACTAATAATGACACACATCTTTCATATCACATGTCACCTATGACATCCCCAAATGAGACCTACTGTCACCTATCAGATTGGCCATGACAACAGGATTCCTGATATCAGAATCTCTGAGAGTAGGAGGAGTGGGGAGTGGGACTTCACACATATTTTTTTGGGAGGGCGACGTGACAAACTTTCCACAGCTATCCAAGTACACGTCCTTTGACCCAATAATGCTACTTGCAGGAGAGTTTATCCTGCACGGACATATGGATAGTGCGGTGATAGGCATTAATTATGATTTTTTTTTTTTAAAAGGAAATACCCTAAGTGTCCAAGAATAGGGAGTTAGTTAGCCAGGTCCGGTTCACCCCAGCCCCCTGAAAGCTGGAAAGCCTCAGAAAACCATGCCGGTGATAAGATGCAAGGGTACTGGGCAAACCAGGGTGGTTGGTCACCCTAAATGTAACGGGGAGAAAAGTCCAGTGACTCTGTGGAAACCAGTGCATATGTACACCAAACAGGGGGCACATATTAAAAAGACATACCAGCGTCACTTTAGAGTGACTCCGTTCTTTCATTTCCGTGGTGTGTTTTGTTACTGGTATTTATTTGTCAAGTTTTCTGCCCTGAGTGTTATTGTTGCAAACAGTAGTAGGGACAGGTGATGAAAAAGAAAGAAATTCATCTGAATTAGAGCTTTCAGATCTCTCTCTTGAGCCAGGGGGGTGGGGGCAGTTTGCTCCTAGACGCCGTCCCCTTCCCCAGGACTCAGAAGCAGGCAGAAAAAGCTCATTTGCAAGAGCCTGCAGGGCCGGGGAAGATGGGCGGGCTCTGCAGAAGCAGACAGATCAGGACCTGACGCCAGTGCTGGGAGCCGGCATAATACTGCTAACTAGCTCACTTCCTAATGGCCCTATCGGTAACAATCTCTAGCATTGTCTTAGGAAAACCTGCCACCTGTTCCTAGGCAACCTGATCAACGCAAATTTCAGGTTTATACAGTTTTCATTTAGGGAACATAAAGGTTAACTGACTGTAATGGGAGTATTTTAAACAAACCCACCTACTCTTCCTCTCACTGAGCAGGGCTGGCAGCTCTGTTTAATTCTGCTCTGTCTTCGCTGGTGCTGTTCTGGGCAGTGCCCACTGTGCGGGTCCTGTCAGCTGCCCGCTGTGTCAACTGTGAGTGCTCCCTGAGGCCAGGGGCTGCGGCACGCACACTCTCGGGGTGGGGGGGATCCCCCACATCCAGGGCAATTGAGTGACAGGGACAGGTAGCCACCCCACCAGGCAGCCTTGGCCTGGCCTGCACTGAAGGCTTCTCCAAAGATCTCTCAGGACCAAGAGGCCTGCCCACCCAGCCCCCAGCTCCTCTGAAAAACATACAAAAGGGGCATGAGGAAGAACTATTCTCTGCTCCTATCCTGAGTCCTTGCAGGCGGTCAGGGACCTGCCGAGTCTGTAAAAGACCTCCCCCCTCCCCAGCCCCACTGAAACTGGCAGAAGCCTCCCCTCCCCCACCAGACTGAGTTCTCAGGGCAGGGTTCGGGTCTGCATCCCAGGTTCCTTGTGACAGCCTGTACAGAGCATGGACTGGCGCCCGTGCTCATTAGGGTCGTGGAGACCCAGGCTTCTTGACCCTGAAACACTGAGGGACTCCATGTGCCTGGCAAGTGCTAGGCTGTGGGGGATGCAGAGGAGAAGGCGGCCAGCCTCCGCATCGAGAGCTTATTCTGTTGAAAGGAACCAGTTCTGACCGTCTTGCTCTCCCACCGTGAAGGCAAGTACTCATGTCCGTCATTTCCGGGCCAGCCAGCCTCCGGAGCCTCCTGAGTTAGACCCCATTTGGGGCCACCCCCACTATCCTCTCACTGGGCCCCCAGGCAAGCTAGAGAACTGAGCATGAACACCTCAAGTTGTCGTCAGAACGCGGGGGGGGGAGAACTAGCTTCCACGTGCCCGGCTCCAGTCACACACCCAGGTCACGGGGCCACACGCGGCGTCCCACGTGCCTCCCGCGGTGTACCAGGCTACCTGTACCAGGCTACCCTCAAACTTGTGGCCTCGAGCAACAACGGATCATTCTTTCTCATGCTTCTGGGAGCTGCCTGGGCCCAGCGGGGCTCCTGTTGGCAGTCGCTCCTGTAGTTGTGGTTAGATGGTGCCGGGGGCCGGAGCTGGAGCCAAAGGCCGGACTCAGCTGGAGGTTCGAGCGCCTCCTCCTCGCACACAGTGGGCGGCCGAGGTGGGTCGGCTGGGACCGTCCACCAGGAGGCGCCTCCTCTCGGCCTCTCTGCCACCCCTTCCTCTCG
>JAQQSY010007018.1:0-10708 GCA_028646535.1 Procyon lotor
AAAAAAAAAAAAAATTCAGTTCCTCAGACTAATTTGTAACATTTCAAGCGCTTGATAGCCCCCCATGCTGGAGTCTACTGAACTGGGTAGCACATCTACAGAACATTTTCGTTAATTGCAGAAAGTTTTTTTCGGACAGTGCTGTTCTAGACCAGGGGTAGGCAAACTAAGGCTCGAGGGCCAAACCCACCGCTGTTTTTTGTAAATAAAGTTTTATTGGGGCACAGCTGTGCTCATGTGTTTACATGATTACTGTTACACTACAACGGAGTCCACTGTTGTGACAATGGACTATACAGTTTCCAGAGCCTATTACTTTATGTCCACTCTCTGGTTCTTTGTGGAAGAACTTTCCTGATTCTTGCTCTGGATTGACTGTCTACCTGTCTCCCTTTTATCTCACTTCCATATTATTCTCTTCCATGATAATCTCTTTAAAACACAAAAATGAACATGCGGCTCCCCTTGTTGAATCCCCTCAGTGACTCCTGCTGCTTACAGGATAAAATGTGGGCTCTTTAATGGGACACAGAACATTTTCCGAGTACATCTGTTATTCTTTCTGCCACATTTCCCCCCTCAAAAATCTCCTCTCATTCCAACTCATCCGTATGTGGAAAGGTCTCCTGGCTCTTACTCATCCTTCAAGACTCAGCGTGAGGATTATTTCCATCACTAAACCCCATCTCTCTCAGGTTGGGTTGGGTGTCCCTCACCTGCACTTTCCTAATAGTGACATACAGTTACACCATTATGATTAGTGCATTTTATGATAACGTTCTCTCTCGCTTGTTCTCTTTTTTTTTCTGTTTCTTACTCATCTCTTGTGTTTCATTAGGTGAAGGGCAAAATTTTGTTAAGCTTTGCATGGTCCAGCACTCATTGTCTGGCACATAGGAGCCATTTAATTACCTTTTGAAAAAATGACCCCTAAGAGGTGATCAGTTAAGCTTTAACAATGTCCATCTCTTAAATATGATTCAGAATATGAGGGGCACCTGGGTGGCTCAGTGGGTTAAAACCTCTGCCTTCAGCTCAGGTCATGATCTCAGGGTCCTGGGATCAAGACCCGCATCGGGCTCTCTGCTCAGTGGGGGGCCTGCTTCCCCCCCTCTCTCTGCCTCTCTGCCTACTTGTGATCTCTCCTCTCTGTCAAATAAATAAATAAAATCTTTAAAAAAATAAAATAAAAGCCTTGAGTCTTTAGTAAATTAAGAAAAGGAGAAGTGTGGTTGGAATGTAAACAAGAAATGGTATAATGCCACAACAAGGGGATCATAATAAAATTGAGTGCAGCTACTTAAGCTCTGTTGGTTAATTGTTTTCTTTGTAGTTTGGGATTTTTTTATGTTTTCTTTATTTTAAAGCTTTGTATAATTTAAGAAGGCACATGGGATGCATGTGGTGGGTTATAAAGGAAAAGAAGACTGAAATAAAGCTTAGACACCTGGGCTTCAGTTACATTTCTGCTGCTGAGTTATACTCATGCATCAGGTTTCTTTTTATAAAAAGTAATTCAATGGTGATAACTTCTTTCTTGCCTAAATGCCTTCCATTGCTATGAGGACATATTTATACATTGCTATTAAAATTAAATAGCTTATAAGAACTTTGTACATATGCTCCTTAATATGTTAATTTGGTATTTCCTAAATAACTCTTCAGCACCTAAATGTCCCAGTCCCTGCCTTCCAGGACCTTCAAGTATGGTGTCTGATGGCATGTCTGAGTTTGAAAAAGTAGGACTTAAAAATAAGAAATAATGAGCTAGTAAAACAAGACATTATGTGAAAAGGGGCAAAAAAAAAAAAAGTGCTGGTATTAATGGTATAAAACAGCTGGTCTCAAACTTGTTGCTCTCATAAATTATTAAGGACATGAATGAACTTCTATTTCCTGTGGGCTTCTATCTATTGATATTTGCCAGATTGGATTTAAAACTGCAACATTAAAAATATTTATTAATTCATTTATTAGTAACAATAATATTTTATGTTAACATAATGTGGGGTTTTTTTTTGTGAAAAATAACTACATTGCCAAAATGAAAAAAGTTTTAGTCAGAACAGTGCCATGGATGTACATTTTTGCAAATCTTCGTAATGTCTAGCATGGTGGTATTTAGCTGGATTCTCAAGGCTGCCTCTGTTTTCAGTGTGTTGTGAAATGTTGTTTTGGTTGAAGCATATGAAAAAAAAACACAGCCTCTCAGAGTTAATAATGTAGTAGGAAAAGATAGAAGTATTTGAGTAGCCTTTTTAAGTATTCAAGGATATTCTTCTTTAACATTACACCAAAATATACCAAAGGTGGTTTCTTAAAGCTTAGTTAAAATCTGAAACTATATCAATGAACTTTCCATACATAGTTACATTCAAATTCATTGATCTGTCTGTGCTTTGAATCTTTTCCCCTTGCATAATTATGTAACATCATGCTTTGGTCATTTGGTTATTTGGTCCACTGAGTTATGTAGGACTTCCAAATGATGGTACATTTATTAGTAATATTTAAAAACCTCACAGTAGTTAATATCACCACTGATCTCATTTAAAAAGTCTGTAGTTTTGGAAGGCTATCAAAGTCTTTTTCCAGATAAAATTTTTCCAAAATTCTGATTTTCATTTGAAAGTTCAAATTTTGTTACTGGCAACAAATACTGACAAGCTTCTCTTCTCAATGTGACAAACTCACTTTTCACTTTTGAGAAAATGCCTGCCAAATACCCAAGTCTAAATAACATCTTTTTCAGTTGTTTGTTTCAAGTAAAAATGGTGTTCCATGGAAAAGGCATGTAGTTTAGCTCATAATTCAAATCATCATTCAAGGTTTTTTTTCCTTCAGACAGCTGTTGTGCTTTGCAGCAGAAGTGTGTTATGCATCCTTCCCATTTTATCATACAGAATGTTAAAAAGATGTACTCAAAGGTCATGATGCAGTGAAATTATTCTTCATCAGGGACATTCTTCAGTGAAACCAATTTTTTTCCTCCTTTTGTAATTTTTTTTTTTACTTCCTTGTTTTGTTTTTAATTGGCAATGTGTGGCTGTAAAGAATACAATGTCCACTATTACCATCTTGTGCCATTGCTGTGATTTGTGCTAAGATGTCAGTAGTTTTATCTACCAGGGCTTTGCACCATCATTGGAGAAATTAGCAGAAGGATCAAGGTGGATAATATTATCATAAAAATAGTTTTCCCTTGTACACCCTACAGAAAGTCTCAAGGGTTCATGGACCACATTTTAAGATCTATTATTGATTGATATTTGTCAATGCAAGTCTTCACTGAGAAGCCAGGACATATTCTTAAAATGTTTTAGGATGTTTTTAGAAGGGGGTGGCGACAGGAGACCCTCCATTCAAGGAGGAAGGAATGAACATAAGTTTTTAAAAAAGTGGAATAATCACCCTGTATGAAAGAGAAACCTAAACTTGTAGGGTCAAAAAGTATGTCTAGGAAGAGGGTGGAGAGACATAGAGGATGTTGAGTGTCAGAGGAAGCTGATTGCACTTGACCTGGTGGACAAAGAGAATGTAGACTAGTGGGGGAAGACATTCTGAAAATAGCACTGAGTAATTGTAGTTTTTGGAAAAATTGTGGTATTTATAGGATAGATTGGAAGACTGGAGGCAAAAGACTGGGTTAGCAAGTTAGCAGACAGTTCTTTGTTGTGTGAATGAATGGCATGATTTCATTAGTCTGGAAAATAAATAGGAGTCCCAAATTAGGCTGTGGAGATAGAGAAAAGATGACAAAATAGAGGTTTTCAGGGAAGAAAAAGTAAAGTTGGCAATGGATGAGAAATTAGAGATAGAGAAAAGGGATGAATTTAGGATAACTTCTCTGCTATACCTTTGAGGAATGGGCCCATGAAAAGAGATGAGGAGACAAGAGGAAGGCTGGAGGTAAGGTGGTGGGTTTGGTTTGGAGACGTTAGGTAAGAGGACAAACAGCATCTCAGTGGAAATGTAGTGAGAGGTACAGAGAGGAATTTTGGAATGATCGGATAGAGGTGATGTTTGAATCCATGAGAAAAGATGGCACTTAAAGGATTAAGTGGAGTGTCTAGAATGGAAGCACAAGATAAGGAAGAGTAGATAATGAAGGAATAGTTTAGAAGAAAAAGGGGAGCCAAAATAACACTGGGCTGAAGGCAACTTTTCTAAAATTAAAGAGTTAAGGTTTATTAAATACCAACGTTTACGTGCCTCAAAGAATGACATTTGCAACCAAGATATAACTAGGGTCAGCTTACTGCCCAGTCTCTGTGTAGAGTCCCAGAAACAGTACAGCCATCCAAAACCTTATTGGAGTTTTTCCAAGGATGTCAACAAAGATCCAGTTTGTTACTCACAGCAACACTTCTTAAAATTCTCTTCGCTCCTCTTGAACTCACAATATCTCCCAGACCCTGCAGCTTTCCCAAGGCTCATTCAAACTTCTGATTCACAACTCTGAACTCCAAAAACTAACTGAACCAGTGCTGTGTAGGGACTGATTTTTTGCTTTCATCTTCTTTTCTCACTTTTTTTCTTTCTTTCTCTACCTGCAAGGAGCCCCTTCTGCTTTTTCCGGATGTGAATTATACTAGATAATACCTTGTTTTTTTACACTACTTGTTGTTAGTACCACACTCTACATAATTAATTCCCAGGACATAATTGAAAGATTCAGGTTTGTTTAGAAGGGCAATGGGGGAAAGAAGTGCTAAATGACCGAAGACAGATTTTTTCTATGGGGTTTGCTGAGGATTATAAACACATACAATTTGCTATATTTTCTTGTATACCTTGTCTTAATAGTAACTGTAGATGGCGGGTAAAAGAGAGTTTTCCCTCTGTCCTTTCTTCCCATATGCATGTCTTCTTCCTCCTACCCCTTTCCCTCTTAGCTTCAATACATGTATTTACAAACTGTTAGCCTTTATTGGGATGAAAGAGTGTTTGAATTAGGTAAGAAGTAGATTCCAACAAAATAAGTGGCCCTTCTGATATGAGAGAGGAAGATAAGAGCAACTATATAAATATTATTTCACTTTGAATTAATATATGAGCTTTCTTTAAAAAGAGGCTGGCTTTGGGCACCTGGGTGGCTCAGTTGTTTAAGTGTCCAATTCTTGATTTTGGCCCAGGACATGATCTTGGGGTCATGAAATCGAGCCCCAAGTGGGGCTCCATGCTGGGCATTGAGATTCCCTTTTTCCCTCTTTTTGCCCCTCCCCTGTTTGCTCACACATGGACATGCATACCCTCTCTCTCTCAAAATTAATTGATTAATTAATTAAAAAAAAAAAAAGAGTCTGGCTTAAAGACCAGGCACTGGTCACATGAAAAAATTGGCAGAAAATAAATATGGTGATAGCATAGTAAAGCCAAAGGACAAATTCTTTAAGACTGGATTTGTAGACAATCACCTTTCCACACAACCAAAAATTTGGAAAGTGCATGAAGAGCTTGAAGAACAGAAAGTATAAGTATTCTGGACTAAATATAGTATAGGACTTGTAAGAAGAGAAAAGTCTAGAAAGGTTGAGTCAGAGGAGACCAGTTGGGTCATTGTGGTTCCAATAGATGTAAGCGATACTGAGGACTAAAAATTATAATGGCAACAATGAGAATGGAATGAATCAGGGAAGGATAAGGAAGAATTTTAGGAAATGAAATGGATAAGGCTTGGTTACAGACTATTGGAATAATATAGGATGACTGCAAGTTGTTGATGATGCCATTGATGAGGATCGGGAGGACTGGTAGGTATAAATTTCTAGTTATAAAATGAGTGAGGATGTAAGGACTGCATGGGGAATACAATCAATAATGTTATATCAACTTTGTATGATGACAGACATTAACTAGACTTACTGTGGTGATTGGTTCCCACTGTGTACCGATAGAAGATAGAACCACTATGTTGTATACTTGAAACTAATATACTATGGTATGTCAATCATACTTCAATTTTTAAAATAAATAAATAAAATCTACAGACCACACAAATACAAGTTTTCCCTAGAAAGACCTGAATTTGAACAAAGAAAAAGCAAACACTGGGATGCTCATGACACATTAACATACAAACTGTATTGAAAAGTTGGCCTTTGGCCTCTTTCCAGTCTTATCCAGCTCCTTGAAATATAATCAATTATACAAACCGATTTTCTATAGCTGAGTGTTATTGTTAAAGTTTGCTTGTGCAAATTCCTTAATTTTTATACTAAAGTGGAGTTTAAAATAAAAATCATGAAAAATAAAAATGTTTCCTTCTATCAGAAAACCCACAAATGATTGGGAGGATCAGAAGAGAAAGAGGCAGTTTTCTGTGGCAGTTGTGGGGAGGATTGGTTAGGCAAGGAATACGGTATTGGTTTTAGGCATGTTGAGTTTTGGGGCATATTTGAGAATTTCTGATTTGTGAAATGCTCACCAATAAATGAGATGAAAATGTTCAACAATAAATTAAAGATCTGGAACTACAAGTAGACCTTGAGAGAGGACTTGAATTTAGAGATTAGTGTTAGGGTGTTGAGCCCTTGAGAGCCCTTGAGAGAAAAATTACAGTGCATACAGAAGGGAATGGTGCTTGGGAGGCACAAATATTTAAGGGACAGGCAGAGAAAGTGGAGACTGAGAATATGTAGTTAAGAACCAAGAGGAAAATAGTATTATGGAGGTCAGGAGAGATGGAAGTATGATGGTTGGCAATGTTGTATGTCATAGAAAGGCCACTTAGGATGAAGGCTAAGATGAACCCACTGTCTTGGGTATGGGGAAGGTGGCCAATTGGCCATTGGTGGCCAATTTCTTTTGTAGGGGAATATAATCATATTGTACTAGGTTGTGAAGTATAGCAAGAATGTCTGTGAATGTACTGTTGACTTCTCTTTCAAAAAGTGTGATAGGGAAGACAAGCAGAGGGAGAGATTTTTGTATTAGGAAGAATTGAGCATGTTGGTGAGAGAGATGAAAGAATCCATCTAGATGAAACAAGAGGAAGGGGATCTCACATTAGTAGGTCCATTTGTCACAATTCATGAACAAATGCTGATACATTATTATAAACCAAAGTCTGTACTGTATTCAGATTTCCTTAATTTTTCCTAATGTCCTTTTTCTGTCCCAGGACCCCATCCAGGATACCATGCTACATTTAGTTGTATCTCAGACTCCTTTTTGTTGTGACGGTTTCTCAGACTTTCACTGTTTTGAAGTGTTTTTGAGTACTGGTCAGGTGTTTTGTGGAATATTTCTCATTTTGGGTTTGTCTGATTTTTTCTCATGATTAGACTCGGTTATACGGTTTGGGGAGGAAGACTAGAGAAGTAAAATGCCATTCTCATGACAGCATGTCAGGCTTCCCTGCTATAAACACGACTTAACACTGGATGTTTTCCTTGTTTACCTAGCTGAAGTGGGTTTGTCAGATTTCTCAATTTTAAAGGTACTCTTTCTATCCCACGTGCCTTCTATCCTGAACTCTGGAAGGAAGTCACTGTGAAATCCCTTTTGAGGAGTGGGGAGTTAGGCCTTATTTCATTGAGAGTGCAGTATCTACAGAAATTACTTGTAATTATTCTGCATAGGATATTTATCTTTTCTCTTCCAATCACTGATTCCTTCATTTACTTATATTACTATGGATTCATGGATATTTACTTTATATTTCAGGGGCTTTTAATCTAGTACTACATTATTTATTTATTATTTGTTCAAAATGTTACAGCTTTTGCCATTGAGCTCTTTCAGTTGGTTTCTGTATCCCTTTGATATAACCTCATCATTTTGTTTTTTTGAGTACTTCCTTACTTTCTGGCAGTAAAAAATATGCTAGATTCATACTGTATATTCTCTATTCCAGCCCTAGAATCAGCCATGTCTCAAGGAGCCCTGATTCCTTTTATTGGAGAATGGTATTAGAAACCAAGATCTAGGCCCTGGGTGTGCTCATTACTGCTGGGGGGGTCATTGTTTCTATGTTCCTCCAGGTGAAAACTTGGAAGTACACTAACCTGTGTATACATGGCTAGCTATAATTATTTCTGCTGCATCCATATTTATATTAAGCTAAATGAGTTCATACTGATGTTTTCAACTCTAATCCAGTAGCGTGTGGATCAGTCTAGCCTTTTCCACTCACTTGTCTGTAGCTTTCTACTCCAACAGTGAGACACCTGGTCCCCACTTCACCATCAAACAGATGTACTTATTTGTTAAATCCCAATATATATGTATAATGGTTTCAAAATTATTAACCTGTTCTTCCATGACACACAGCCTTACCAACTAAAGTACAGTGCATGTGTACAGTTTCTTTTGTCTTTAGTCTTACAACTACCATACATTTTCAAAATTACTTGATCACCTGTTTTTACCCCACTTCCTATGGTGAGGTTATGTATGTATTTGTAAAGCAGTTAGATTCTTTTGTCACAGTCTATATTCCATCCTGGCACCCCCAACCTCCTAAGTGACATTTTAAAATTAGTACACACTCTTCATGCTGTTCTGTGGATTTTGACAAATGCATAACATCATACACTCACTACTATAATATTATACAGAATTGTTTCACCACCCTAAATTATCTCCTGTGCTTCACTTACTCCACTCTTTTCCTCTCTCCCTGAACCTCTAGCAACTACTGACCTGTTTTCTGTCTTTATAGTTTTGCTTTTTCTGAAATGTTATATAAGTGGAATCATACTGAGAGTAGTGTTTTCAAACTTGTTTCTTTTATTTAGTAATATGCATTTAAGATTTAACCATGTTGTTATGTAAATTGGTGTTTATCCTTTTTATTGCTGAATGGCATTCCATTATGTGGATATACCACAATTTGCTTATCCAATTTGCTTATCTTGAGAGAGACAAGGGGAGAGCAGAGGGAGAGTGAGGAGAAGCAAACTCCCAGGTGAGCAGGGAGCCCGATGTGGGGCTCGATTCCAGGACCCTGAGATCATGACCTGAGCTGAAGGCAGATGCTTAACCAATTGAGCCACCCAGGCACCCCCTCTTCACCTATTGAAAAACACGTTGGTTGCTTGTTGGTTTCCAGTTTTTTGCAATTATAAATAAACCTGGTATAAACATTTGCATGTAATTTTTTTGTGTGGGCATATATTTTCAAATCAGTTGGAAAAATACCTGGGAGAGTGATAGCTGGATTATGTGCTATATATATGTTTAGTGTTATAACTGCCATATTTTTTTCCAAAGTGGCTTTACCATTTTATTCTTACCAGCAAGGCTTTAGAATTCCTATTGTTCCATATCCTTGCCAACAATTGGTATTGCCAGAATTTTGGATTTTTATCATTTTTATAGATATATAGTAGTATCTCATTGTTTTAATTTATAGTTTTCTAATGACAAATGATGTCGAACACCTTATCATATTCTTATTTTCCTTTTGTATATCTTCTTTGATGAGGTGTTTAAGATATTTTGTCCATGTTTGAATTGGGCTGTTGCCTTATTATTGAGTTTTAAGACTTCTTTTTATATTTTGGATACAAATACTTTGTCCTATATATATTTTGTAAATATTTTCTCCCAGTGCATGGATGTCTTTTTATTCTGTTTTAACAGTGCCTTTCACAGAGCAAGTTTTTAATTTTAGTAACAATATGTTTTTCTTTGATTGTGGTTTTGGTGTTACATTTAAAGTACAATTACCAAAGCTGAGATCATGTAGATTTTTTCCCTGTTTTCTTCTAGAAGTTTCATTGTTTTTCATTTTATGTTTAAGACTGTGGCTCATTTTGAGTTAATTTTTGTGTAAAATGTGAAGTCTCTGCCTATATTCATTTTTCTGCATACAAATATCCAATTGTTCCAGTTGTTTGTTGGAAAAACTACTCCTTCTCTATTAAATCACCTTTATACTATAGTCAAAAATCGGTTGAGTAAATTTGTGTGGATCTATTTCTGGGCTAACACTGTTGATCTATTTGTTCTTTTACCAATGCTATGCTGTCTTGAATACTGTAGCTTTATATAGCAAGTCAGTCTTGAAAGTGGGTAGAATGAGTCTGCCAACTTTCTTTTCAGAATTGTGTTGGCTATTCTAGGCCCTTTGCCTCTCTATATAAATCTTAGGAGGATGTTCACTGAATTTTAAAAACTAAAATTAAAATGGTTAATCTTTGGAGATGCAGAATAAATGTGATGTTTTAAAACTTTTTTCCAGGTGGTTCTTTGAAGTTCTGAAGTATCCTAAATTTTCCAAGGCTAACGTCATCAATGGAATACTCATGACAGTGGTGTTTTTCATCGTACGGATTGTCCCAATACCTCCTTTTTATAGTTACATATATTCCGTGTTAGGAACAGAAGCATATATAAGGCTTGGATTTTTAATCCAGTGTTCCTGGATCTCTACTTGTGTTGTTTTGGATGTGATGAATGTCATGTGGATGATCAAAATTACAAAGGGTTGCATCAAAGTCATCTCTCTCATCAGGCAAGAGAAAGCCAAAAGTAGTCTTCAGAATGGAAAAGTTGACTAAAGGTGGGCTACTGATAAGCATACTTCATTACTACCCATATTATAGCTACTGATAGGATGAATTCTTGGCATGTTCTAGTACTTCTTATTAATTGTATTTGTTATCGAGGTTTTCAGTGCTTTTTTTTTTAATCTTTAGAAAAGAGAAACTAAAACTTAGTTTTAATTCCAAGATTTCTTTTCTGATTTTCTTCTGCATTA
>JAQQSY010007019.1:0-10707 GCA_028646535.1 Procyon lotor
GACAACTATCTTACCCTCCTCTGCCCCATGGACTTAGGACTGAATTGTTCAGGAAGGGGAAAAGGCAAAATATTTTTAAACATAGTTTTGAGGGACTTTATTCCCAAATAACATAAAGCCAGTTAACAGAAAATTAATGGGAAAATAAGGTTTGCTGTGAAGAAATGCATTTCATAGCTTTTTATAAAATTTTTTGTTAAGTGAGGGATACTAACATAGGAAGATGTTTGTGCTTTTTCTTTAGAATTGTCTTCTATACTTAATAAATTAATTAGTGTCAGTATAGGTTTTTTTCTGTATTAGAGAGATGTTAATCCACTTCTATGTAATTTTAGAATAAAAAGTCATTGTATATAATAGCCTCCATAATAAGATTTCATGTCAGCCTAGTTGTATTACTTTGAAAAGGTTGAGAAGTGCTCTAGAGATGTTGATAAAATGTAGCTGTGATTCGTGATTCAGAAATAATTAAATGCAGAGGTGTTAATGTGTGAGGAACAGTGACTTGAAAGAATTTTATAAATTTCCTGTAGATGTGTTAGTTTTACCTTTGACAAATGGTAGCTATGTTAGTGAAGTTTCTTCGGTGAAACAGAGCCAATAGTGTATACATATAGGAAGAGATTTATATGAGAGATTTGTTATTATGGAAGCAGAGAAATGCCACATTCTGCTTTACTCATTCCACTGCCTGAAATGCTGATGTCATTGAGAAACACCCTCACAGACACACCCAGAAATAATGTTAAATCTGGGCACCTTTTGTTCCAGTCAAGTTGCCACATAAAATTAAATATTACAGGAGCAAATAATAATTTAGGATTAGAGTGAACGTGTCCTGAGGTTTGTTTTCCTCTTATTTTTCTAGATGGCCTCTACCCTTTTATTTTTCTTTTGTCTGTATGCTTTGAAAAATACTCTGATCATACCATCTCATGTCTTTCTGATAGGATCTATGTGTAAGGACTTTCAAATATATATCTCCAGCCCCCAGTCCTGTCTGGATCGATATGAAGTTTGATATATTCAATCTTATGAACATGATTTTTTTGCTTTAGAAAATATCTGCCTCCTGAAAACTTCTTTGTCTTTTCTTTCCTCATTAGTTATTGCTTTCTTTTTTCCTCTTGCAATTTTTTTCAGCATTCTCCTCAAAGCACATCCAGACTCAGACTACTTCTTACTACATACATTGTTAAAACCATAGTCTTCTTTCATCTGCATTATGACAGTAGCTTATTAAGTGGTTTTCCTTCTTCCACCTGTGTTCCCTGTTAGTGTTAACACATTGATCCTTTAAAAAGTAAGTCAGGCTATGTTACACTTATGCTTGGAACTTTTCAAAGTCTTCCTGTCTCAGTCAGTGTAAAAACCTAAATCTGTATCATCATGCATTATAAGAACGACAATGATTTGCTACCCTTGCCTCTTCTTTTCTCTACACTCCTCCATTGCTGTTCTTCCCCTTGCTTGTTCCCTTCCAGCCACATTGGCTTTCTTGTTCTTTTGTGTGTGTGTACACATTTAATTTTATTGTAACAGAGCAACTTGTACACTTTTAACATTTAAAACTGAGCATCATCTTTCCTTTCCAGTGAAACAAAAAGAAATTTAAAAATAAACAGGAACAAAATTATAGTAGAGAATGTCAATCCCAAATAAGATCCTACAGGTTCTGCTGATTCTCCCATCAAGTGGCAGGACTCAAATCATCATTAGGAGAGAATTTTATTTTATTTTGTTTTTTATTCTTTTTTTTTATTATGTTAGTCACCATACAGTATATTGTTAGTTTTGATGTGGTGTTCCATGTTTCATTCACACCCAGTGCTCCGTGCAGTACGTGCCCTCCTTAATACCCGTCACTGGGCTAACCCATCCCCTCACCTCCCTCCTCTCTAAAATCCTGAGTTTCTTTCTCAGAGTCCATAGTCTCTCATGGTTCATCTCCCGCTCTTATATCTACCCCATTCATTTCCCCCTTCCTTCTCCTAATGTCCTCCATACTATTCCTTATGTTCCACAAATAAGTGAAACCATATGATAATTGTCTTTCTCTGCTTGACTTATTTCAATTTTATTTTAGAAGTGTCAACTTAAACTGCAGGATGTTGTTACACATCACAATTAAACATGCCAAAGGAGAAGACATGTTGTCAAAATGCCCTCTTAACCTACCTGAACATCTCAAACTTAACTTTTGCTGACATTCTATAACCCAATTTTTTAAAGTGTTTTTTCCCTTTTTTTAAACAAAGTAGACGGATACATGTTGGTAAATGCTAACTGTCCATATTCACATAGAGAGACACAGTGTAGTCTCTGGGCCCAATATACAGAGAAAGGAGGACAAAAAGCTAGAATTCTATGCACTACACAGTGGCCTAGCACCCTCTAGCTTATAGCAGAGTTAAGGGAGCAGAAGATTTTTCTTTTTTCCCACAGAGCACAGGGATGTTGATTCCATAAAAATTTTTGTTGTGACAGGAAGGAATAAAAATGAATTTGGAACAGAAAGGGGGAGAGATTCTTTCCCCAGTGCATTCTGCTCAAGGTATTTCTCCCCAAAATAAGTTGAGAACCATTTCATAAAGGGAGAGGAAAGAGAGTTTAAAAAACAGGGCAAATAAGCACAAGGGTTGGGGGGGCGGGGAGACTACAGCTTGCTCCCAGGGACTGGAGAAAATTCAGAAAAGAAGTTTGGATTCCATCAGTGTTTTGTTAGTCATTTCCTTCATCCTCTTCTTCCTTCCACCTTATCATCATCCTCATTTTCTTTACTTTCTTCATCAATATCTTCTAATCCTTCTTCTTCTTTATCATTATCTCTTCCTCCCTTCCCTTCTTCATCATCCATATCAGGAACCAAGTAGTACTGTAATGGATTTGGCTAAATATCATCTTTGATGACCTCTCCTAACTCATCTGCACCTGCATCAGAATGGTCAGTAAACCAAATGAAGAAGCTCTCTGGTTCCTCAGGCTGTCTCTTCCTGCTGGCTTTATTCTGTGTTTGACTTGAACTTTTCATCAAATCCTTTCCAGATTTCCATTTGATTTCAGTAGACTTTGAAGATGGATCACCACGCTCATACAGATGAAAGTCTTTGTCTTTAAAAAAGAGAATTTTATTTCTGAAGTAAGGTTTTTCATCAAAATAAAAATCTATTCCAGGAGTGCCTGGGTGGCTCAGTGGGTTAAAGCCTCTGCCTTCAGCTCAGGTCATGATCTCAGGGTCCTGGGATTGAGCCCCGCATCGGGTTCTCTGCTCAGCAGGGAGCCTGCTTCCCCCCTCTCTCACTGCCTGCCTCTCTACCTTCTTGTGATCTCTCTCTCTCTTTCTCTGTCAAATAAATAAATAAACAAAATCTTTAAAAAAAGTAAAAAAAAAAAATGGAAATCTATTCTGTAACTTGATTTAATATCTTCAAATTATATCACTTCAACTCTTGTCAAATAATGCAGTGCCTCTTCCCCTTCCTTTCCAAGCAGTACAGACACTTCTGGATCATTGACAAATTTGGGATTTTGGCAATCAATTTCAGTGTTTTTTTTAAAAAAAAATGGTTGGTGGTGTTTGTTATATTTCTATTCTACTCAGAATCTCCTCACTGGCTTGTTCATTAAGTCTCATCTTGTACTTCATCAATATGTTCAGTTGCTTCTTGCTGTTTTGTTTCTCCCTTTGGCAAGTGCAGAGAGGTCAATGTCTCCTCTGGCTTGGGTGCAGGAGGCAGTCTCAGTTTCTTTGAGGTAGGATCAAAGACTGGTGTTTGGGGTCGTGCTGTGAGGAAAGCTCATGAAACAAGGGGAGACACACGTCTGCAAGAAGCTCAGTTACTCTTTCTTGTTGTTCTTTGAACACTCCAGGTATTTTCTTACCTGGGGGCCTTTGCAGTTGCTGAAATTCTCTTCCTCACTCCTGTCAAGTCTTGACTCAAAAGATGCCATCTCAGAAAGGATTTTCTTGGGCATCTTATGTAATCTCCTTCCTTGATTTATTTTTCTTTAGTGCTTATCAATATTTAATAGACCACATATCATAACTTATTTATATTGCTTATTTTCTAAAATCCCCAGAATTTATTCTGGACAGGATTTTTTCCCTCTGGCTCAGTACTATACCCCCAATGTGTATGTTAATGCTTTACTTATAATATGTATTCAGTATTTATTGAAGAAATAAATCACAAATGACCTATCCCACAAAAATGAAATAAAATTATCGGCTTATTCAAGGCAGTATGCTAGACTGATTGCATAGAAAATGTGAAGTAACTATTTTTCCTTAAAAATTAACAAACATAAACAGTTTAAGAAAATGAACACTCATTCTTAGCTTGTTGGAGTTTAACTTGGTCAGCCACTCTAGAGGACTATGTAAGAATTGTTAAAAGTCTATGAAGAGGAACAATTATGAGGAATTCTACTTCTTGGAACTTATTCTGCTGAAATGAGTAATTATACTTCTAGGTACAAGCTTGTTTATTTCACAGTAGTGTCATAAAACTGCAAACTAGGTAAACCTGCAAAAATGAGAGTGATTTGGTAAACTATGGTATTAAGTTAAACAGTGGAATACTATGTAACCATCAAAAAGTTGCATTGTAGATTAATTTGTCATAGAAAGGTGCTTATTATAAATTAAGTAAAAGTGGGTCACAAAATAATACATATATTATTATTCCACTCCCTACTGGCTCTCTTTTAAAGTGTAAATGCATAGAAAAATAACTGGAAGTACCAAAGTATTAATAATTGTTATTTCTGGGTTGTGAGATGATTTGTTTAAAACTTTTTTCCTTATGCTTTTCCATTTTATCAAATTTTCTTCAGTGAAGAGCTGATACTAAGTAGCAGACTCTCCTGAACTGCTCTTGCTATCCTGCTTGCTTTATTTTCCTTCATAGTAGTTACCATTCTCTAACCTTTGTACTTTTTACCTATATTTCATTGTCTGTCTACCACTGCCCCCACTGCACAGAAAGCTTCTAAAGGTCAGAGATTTGTTTAGTTCAGTGCTATATCACAGAGTCCTAAGGAAAGTGACTGGTATATAGTAGGTGCCCCATAAACATATGTTGAATAATTAATGAATATATTGTTTTTGTTATACAGAAGAAGGTTATGGTAAATAACATCTTGAAAAAAATGTCCCAAGATAAAAATAGCGCATAGGAAATAAACACCACATGTATAGTATACAATTTTAATAACAGGAATTTGTAACAGATAAGTGCAGAATTATAATGAATTTTCTCTGTTTTTTCAAGGTTTCTAAATATTCTTTACAGAAGAAAGTAAGTGAAATGGTAAGGCAATCAAAAAATACACACCCACTCCCCAGATTAGCACATAATGTTTGTATTATCTTTGTCAATATAAGTGTGGCATTTATATTAAAAAAAAGTTGAAACTGGATATTAATATTCCCTTTAAAGGACTGAATTACAATGTTAAATATAGCTTAAATAATTTACTTCACAAATTTATTTCTGGATTACATAGTGTTTACATATTACAAAATAAATCTAACCTAGTTCCCAGATTATTGATAGAGGTCTTATTTTAATATCAAAGAACAAGGAAATAAGAACAACAAAACCTTTGATATCTTTTCTAGGTATTTACACAAATGTAGTTATTAATGATTGCCTAAAAAATTAAAATAATATGAAGTTACATTTGAATATGACACTTGGGATAGGGTACTGATTGTCATTCAACAAGTGTTTGTTGTGCCTTCCTCTTCTATAGTACATTAAAAATTAATATTTACATTTTTATAGCATAATATTTTATGGAATATTTATTTTGATATTCTCTCTTCCTATCTCCATTTGATTCAGAAGAATTTATTTCTCTGTATTTTTGACTGGGCAAAATTCTCCCATATCCACTTAAATCTTCTGAGGGCATTTTGGGTGGACTTAAGACTATTTCAGTCTTCCTTCTTTGGAGCAGACTGTAAGAGAAGTAAAAGTAATTTTTGAGTTAAGTTTATATATTGTATGTATGAGAAGTAAAAATGAGAGATCACTTCTTATTAAATACAGAGAAATAAAGTAACTGTTTTGCTTCGTGAAATTGTTTTTGGTGTGTTAGAAAATAAAAGAGCCTTAAAAAGAACGCTAAGCTTGATTGAATAAAAGATGTGAAAATTCTGTCGCTGTTCAACTGGAAAGAATAAAGAAGATATTGTCAGACTATTTTAAACTATGATTTTAATTAAGAAGCTGAAAAACTAGATTCTGGTTTAGCTTTAAGTACCATGACATTTGTACTGAGAGTCATCTTCTACGCTACAGCGGTTTTACACAAAATATAGTGAAATTGAATAATGTACCCTCTGACCTGGGAGATAAGGCTACAAGTTAAAGATCAAAGGCAACATAAAATGTGCTTTATTTTATTCCACTTTAAAATTTCATCAAACAGATACTTACAGTCTTAGAAAAAATGAAAACAAGTTTTTAGTCACTCCTGAATATTTTATTAATGTGAATGACCACCTCCTAAAAACCTTCTAAAATGATATTTGGGTTATAGTGACAATATTTTTTTCTGACAATTCAAAGCATTAAATTTTGCATTAAAATAATTTTATATATTGATATGTACAATTAATATTTATGCCCATTCTGACAGAATATTATATATATTTTAGATAATTGAATTAAGATTTAAAAATAAACTTTTTTCTAAACATTCTTACATTATCCTTTTTACTTTATTCTTATATAATTCAGATGACTTTTATTCAAAGTACTGTATTCAGTATTTAGTTAATTTTATTCAAATCGTTTTTCTTTTATGTAACTTTATGGGCAAGACAGGAAAAAAATGGTCACTTATGTCAAGGCAGGATTTTTGGAAAGTAACTGATAAAGTTAAGTGTCCAGAAAAATTTTTTAAAAACAGTATTAAGAAAATTGTAAAGAAGTTCATGATCTCCTTTAGGTGAGCCCTTAATTACTAGTAAATTTCTGTCTTTTGGGAATTCAGTAAGCTGATTTTTGTGTAGAGGTAGTAATATGTCTCTAGATAAATTAACACAATTACAAATCGAAGGATTCACCTATCTCTAAAAGTACTCTTTCTTTTGAACAAATGATCACATTGATCATTACCAATAGAAAGAATGCAATGAAAATAATAAAAATAAGCTTTAGAACATCAAATTAACTATTATTGTGATTTGCTGATTGAAAATCTTTCCTGTTCTCATCATTACTGGACTAGGTGACTATGTTTTGTAATGAGTAGCTGATGAGACTGACTAAATGAAGTAAAAACATATCCAACCATCTCTTAGTTATATTTTATTCTTTTGTATATCAGTTTCCTCTAAAGAAAAGACTTATAAGAAAGATCTATTTTTTCTTTATTAAATTAAAATAAAGTTTGAATACTGAAGGTTTCATATGATTTAAAATTACCGCATTTTTTCCTTTCATAAAATGTCTTAGAATAAAGACATATGGGAGTAATCTTCATAATTATTAAATATAATTTGTATCTATACATAATATTGGTGTAACTTTAAGTTAAAGTATGATATACCTTATCTTTGTAACTAAAAAAGGTGAAAATATCTTAAAGATGCCATAGGTTCTTTAAAAAGTGAGTTTTATAACCCTATTGATTTATTTTGGGGTCATATTGAAGAAATTGAAAGGTAAGTTGTAAAGTAGATTTGAAGAATGTATGAAGTTTCTTTTTGAGTTTTTATCTTGTCCTCTAAAATTTACTTTAATAAATTATTTTAAGGGAAATTCACTTTATTCCCAAAGGTTTTCAAATTGGTCTCCATAAGGAAATAAGGGGGAAATGAGCAGCTGTGCTTTTTATTAGTAAATGAGTTGTAAAAAGTTGAGTGTAAATACTATTTTTAAATTATTCCTATTTTAAATGTCTCGAACCTTTAAAATCTTTTAGACTAGACGTATGGAGACACATGTACCTGTAGACTTCAGTCTTAATTATGCAGATACTGTCTTTTCCTCTAATCTTGTTTTTCATAGATTAGGTTTGTTAAAATTTAAGTTTGCATTTTGAAAGCAATGAATCCTAACATTTTCTGTGGACAGCGTCTTTACATTTAGTAGTAAAATTGTGCAAAAGAAGAAAATAGCTTGAACCAATTCACAGAGGTAAAAAGAACAAAAACAGCATGTACTTAGCTATTTTTTAGTCATCTTAATAAAATTATCTTTACTCTGATATAATATGTAATGTTAAAGTTTTAACAACAATGCTATAAAGTTATTTATATTATTTGAAATGTTCTTGGGTTTCTCAGGCAAGGGATACCAATCTGTTTTCTTGTTGCTTCCCAAAGAATTTTAGCTATTTGCTGACATGCAGTTAGCAGCAAACTTGACAGCTAGCTAGCCTCTTCATCTCTTTATCAGAACTAAATCAGAGCAGCCAAGTAGGTTCATATACGAACAGTTCCATATGAGCCTGTATGAGCTAATGAGCTATGGGTGCCCATGTAATTTGAAAGTCTTTCTAATATCATGGCCATTGACTAGGGTAATGTATTTGAAAATCAGAATTATGTCATACAAACAAATAAGTTCAATTTAATTGAATTGACTTTGGCTTTAAGCAAAGGATGTTGGAATAGAGTATATCACAAATTATTCTAATGTGTATAGAGCTCTATGTATGTAGAGAAAACCATTTAAATCACTTTAATCTTTGCTGCAGTTTTAGTTATCTGGATTATTATTCTTTACAGGCATTGACAGCCTATTATATTTATCATTTTTTAACTGAAAGGTTAAGGAAGCTTATATTAATGTGTAGTGGAAAATATTCTCATAAAGACTACATAAAAATTGATCTAAGTTGAAAAATTGAAAAATTTCTTGACCACAATGTTATGAAACTAGAAGTCAACCACAATAAAAAATCTGGAGACCACAAATATATGGAGGTTAAATACCATGGTACTAAATAATGAATGGGTCAACCAGGAAATAAAAGAAGAAATAAAGTACGTGGGAAAAAATAAAAAGCAAAACACAACAGTCTAAAAACTTTGGGTGCAGCAAAAGCAGTTCTAATAGGGAAGTGTTGAGCAATATAGAACTACTAAGAAAAATCTCAGCCTACCCTTAAACCTAAAGGAGCTAGAAAAAGAACAATGACAAAACCTAAAACCAGCAGAGTGAAGGAAAAAAAATAAAGATTAGAGTAGAAATAAATGATCTAGAATCTAAAAAAAAAAAAAGGACAGATCAATGAAACCAGGAACTGGTTCTGTGAAAAAAAAAAAATCAATAAAATTGATACACCTTTAGCTAGACTTATCAAGAAAAAAAAGACAAAAGGACTCAAATAAAATCACATTTGACAGAGGAGAAATAAAACTAATACCACAGAAATACAATTAGAATATTATGAAAAACTATATGCCAACAAATTGTACAAACTAGAAGACATGGATAAATTCCTAGAAACATATAACCTACTAAAACTGCTAAAGCAGGAAGAAATAGCAAAATTGAACAGACTGATTAGCAGCAAAGAAATTGGATAAGTAATCAAAAAACTCCCAACAAACTAAAGTTTAGCACCAACCTGGCTTCACAGGTGAGTTCTACTAAACATTTAAAGTAGAGTTAATACCTATTCTTCTCACACTGTTCCAAAAAAAGAGAAAAGGAAGGAAAACTTCCAGACTCATTCTGTGAGGCCAGGATTATTCTGATACCAAAAGTGGATAAAGACACCACTAAGAAAGAGAATGACTGGCCAGTATCCCTGATGAATACAGATACAAAATGTCCTCAATAAGTTACTAGCAAACCAAATTCACCAATACGTTAAAAAAATAATTCACTATGATCAAGTGGGATTTATTCCAGGGATACAAAGGTGGTTCAGTATTTGCAAATCAATCAATATGATTCATCATATCAATAAGAGAAGAATAAGGACCATATGATCATTTCAATAGATGCAGACAAAGCCTTTGACAAAGTACAATGTCCACTCAGGATTAAAAAAAAAAAAAACCCTCTTAACAAAGTATGTTTAAAGGGAGCGTACCTCAACATAATAAAGGTCTCATATGAAAAATCCACAGATAACATCATCCTCAATGGGGAAAAACAGAGAGCTTTTCCCCTAAGGTCAGAAACTAGATGAGGATGTCCATTCTCAGCACTTTATTCAACATAGTACTGGAAGTACTAGCCACAGCAGTTAGACAACAAAATGAAATAAAAGGCTTCCAAAATGGTAAGGAAGAAGTAAAACCTTTATTTGCAGATGACATGATAGTATATAATGAAAACCTGAAAGACTCAACCAAAGGGTACTAGAATTGATAAACTAATTCAGTAAAGTCACAGGATACAAAAATTAATGTACAGTGTCTGTTGAATTTCTGTGCACCAATAATGAAGCAGCAGATAGAGAAATTAAGAGAAATTAAGAAATTTCTTAAAGATAAATTACGAGAAAGAAATTAAGAAAGCAATTCCACTTATAACTGCACAAAAACTAATAAGACACCTAGGAACAAACCTAACCAAAAAGGTGAAAGACCTATACTCTGAGAACTATAAAACACTGATGAATGAAATTGAAGATGGCACAAAGAAATAGACATGCCCTGCTCATGGACTGGAAGAACAAATACTGTTAAAATGTCTGTGCTACCCAAAGCAATCTACACATTTAATGCAATCC
>JAQQSY010007020.1:0-10707 GCA_028646535.1 Procyon lotor
CTTAGGAACTGTGACCCAGGTCCTGGAGAAAAAGGAAGAGAGCGCTGTCTTGGGGTGGGAAGTGGTTGATGCTGGTCCATGCTGAAGTGGTTTACAGGCAGCAAGCAAGCCTCTCTCACGATATCATCAATTCGGACGGAACCAGGTGGATTTGTCAGGACGAAGAGCGGGAGGACAGGGAGCGGGACGGAGTGACAGGTCGCAAACACGGAAGACAATCAGGGGAATGGAAATTCAGAACAAATGCAGGCTCGGCATAACCGGAGCCGCTTCAGGAACCCCATGCACTCAGTGGCATCGTGATTTCCGACGCAGAGAAACTGGATTTTTCCCTCCGAATCCATCCGGGAGGAAAGGCTGTGTGATCCAGCTCCCTGCATCCCCGACGGTGTCCTGAGGGACCCCGGCTTTTCCTGGCAAGCAGTCGGCTCCCTGTCTCCTCCTTTCACCAGAGAAGCTCGGCTTTGTATTTCGTTCGATCCTATGTACTGAGATTTTGAGTCAGATTTTTGTGGCTCTAGATACACAAGCGCAGGGTGCACCCCGCCTTGTTTGCTGGGCTGCAAAGGCAAACTGGAGCCCCTACCCCCGTGACCCCCAAGGGTCAACTTATTTTTATGATCCGTATGAAATCCACTTTCATATATTGCTTAATAAGCAAAAGATCGGGGCACCAAAATCATAGGAAAAAAAAAAAAGCTTGGACACCAGCCTCTTGGTTAACGCATCTGGATAAAACGATCAGAATGCAGGCGTCAAGCTCCCAGCCCCCGAAGAAGAAGGACACGCAAATGAAATGAGTTTGTGTATGTAAACAATCCGAGACAGAGGATGGCAGCTGGGTCTCAGTGAGGGTCCAATTTCTCCTCGTACTCCATCAGCTTTTCTAAACTTGTAGGGAGTTCACGCCGAAGCCGGAAAACAAGGTCTGCAAACTTCTAAGCAAATGTGGAGGGTTTAGCAGCTCTGAGCATTTGAATGAGAACATAGGGAAAAGGGGACCGCGTACCCCTGTGCTCGGGGTGCACGCCTGGGTACCCGAATGTGACAATGGGGGACATTCGTCGTGGAAGCAGGGTGACGAGCCCTGGGCGAATGGGCATCACTATATAGAGATTTTTTCCACTGATGGCTGCAGCTTGGTATCTCATTTAAACCTCTCTGAAACCTTACACTGTGTGTTCTGGATGAGGAGGCTGGCTTAGGGACCTTCTTAGGGCTCAGCTCCACGCACCCCAGAACTGCTCTTCACCCCAGGTCCCTGCCCTGCAGACTCCTGCCGTGCTCATCAGCTGTGCCAGCTCCTGTGGGTCTGCTTACAAAGACAAAACAAAACAAAACCCAAACCAACAAAACCCTGTCCTTAAACCATAATGACTCCACACCTCAGAGACGGTCCCCAGTTGGCGGCAAGGGAATCTTGTTAGTCTCATGTCTGGGAATCTGGATGAATCGATCCGGAGTGGTCTCAAGGATCTGATTAAAATTTTTGATGTGTAAGCAGGTTTGCAAGCATAGCTTTATGATTTTCATAGCGCGGTTGAAAATGTGGGAGGTTGGGATATTTTATTCTAATTTTATTCTGCATCATACGGTCCACTGAGGATTCCTCGAAGCCTAATGAACCAGCACAAATAAGTTATTTCACATAGGTTAATGCAGCAAATGATAGAGTTTTTCTAACCTTTCATTTGAATCTCTGCTGTGATTGTACTAATTCAAATATTTTTGTTGCTTTTATCACCCCTTTTTCAACAGATGTCTTCATGTTGCCTTATTTAAAAAAATATGTGGGTCACCTGGGTGGCTCAGGGGGTTAAAGCCTCTGCCTTTGGCTCAGGTCATGATCTCAGGGTCCTGGGATTGAGCCCCAGATCGGGCTCTCTGCTCAGCAGGGAGCCTGCTTCCCCCTCTCTCTCTGCCTGCCTCTCTGCCTATTTGTTATCTCTCTCTCTCTTTCTCTCTCTGTGTGTCATATAAATAAATCTTTAAAAAAATAAAAAATATATATATTTAGTTATGGAATTATTGTCTTATAAGGAACAGGTTTAATGAAAATAAATTTAGCAAAAAAAAAAAAAAAAAAGGAAAGGAAAGAAGGAAAGGAGAAAAGAAGCAAAAAAGAAACCTGGAAAGGTAATTAACAAAGTCACAGCTTCCTGCATCAAAAAACAGACTTGGCCTTAAAAGGTCTGCAAGGCAGAGGCTGCTTTCTCTCCCTGCCCATTAAAAGCCTAAACTTTTTCACCTGGGCTTCATAATTCTTCCCTTCTTTTTATTGAGAAAAAAGCAATAAGATGGTAACAATGGAAGAAAAAGACCAACATCCCTTGTAACATCAGAGATAGTTCACCACATAGGTGTTTTTCATAGTGAAAAGCATCTATATTGTAATATCGATATGTGTGGATATCTATCATCTATCCATCTATCCTCTCTCTACCTACCTACCTATGAAGAGAGGGACTGGGGGAGTTAAAGAAGACAGCCCTGCCCCCCTCCTGCCCTTCCCAGACTCATATTCCACGTGGTTGAAAGTATCTGAGAAGGAAGAGGAATCTCCTTCGCCATTGGTCCTGTCGAGAGAGACTGAAACAGAAAATAGATTTTAGAGATGGGAAAGGTAGCTTGGCAGCATCTTTTGTGAGCCTTGAGGTTATTGTTATCTTTTAGATAAATATAACTCTAGCATTAGGGAGGTGTAGCCTTGGGGTACAATATTTCTCGTCACTTTCAGTGATGCCAATTCCTAGGTTTAAAATGAAACCAGTCCTAACCATTCTTTCATCTGATATGCAAATTGAGTTCACACAGATTACCCTGGTCTTCTTCTCTAGACCTTGTATCAGACCTCTTCCCCTCTGTGTATGCTTTGTAACAAAAGAAAATATTGTATCTTACAGTTCACTGTTTAGTTTCAAGTTCATAACTAAAACTTATTTTCTGATAAATATTTTAATTAAGGACAATTTGTGTACCTATTTTGATAAACACCATCTTTAAGGCTGATTGCAATAAGCTACTACAGTGAAGTTCTATTGACTGCAGGGGTCAGCTTTTTTCTTGTCCTCCTGGAAAGTCAAATTAAAAAAAAAGAAAAACTCAACTTTTAACAAACTAGGAGATACATATAATTCCTAGATTCTAAGAGCATATAAAAGACTAACAAAGTGGGGCACCTGGGTGGCCTAGTTGGTTAAGCATCTGCCTTCAGCTCAGGTCATGATCCTGGAGTGTCAGGATCAAGCCCCACATCGGGCTCCTCACTCTGTGGGGAGTCTGCTTCTCCCTCTGACCTTCCTCTCTCTCGTGATTTCTCTCTCTCTCTCACTCTCTCTCTCTCTCTCAAATAAATAAATAAAATATTTTAAAGAGAGAGAGAGAGAGAGACTAACAAAGCAGTGGAGAAAAGAAAAAAGTAAGAAGCAGTGAAGGAGGTGCAGAGGGCTCGATGGCTTGAGACCCGGGAAACCCCATGTGGAAGGAGAAGAGAGCATACTCCTGAGTGTAAAAATCAAGCAGCTGAAACAACACAGCCCGGCATCAGCTCATAGGAGCAGAGAAGGAACATGAAGAGCACAATGGTGTGAAAACCAGGAAGCATCGAAAACGACTCTCTCCTCTTCGGCCAGCAAGAACCTCATTCCACAAAAGCCAAGGTGTCCAATGAAGACACGCAGAAAGGATCTACTTTAATATTGATGTGCAGATACCCCAAAGACAAAAAAGAAGAAGAAAAGAGCAGCAAACATTACTAACAGAGAAAGAACATTCACTGGAGAAATGTTGCCCTAGAGAGGATACAAATTATGACCAAGATTTTTGGCTTAAATAAAGAAAAACAAAGCAACCCCCCCCCCAAATTTAGCAAATAAGTGCCTTTGTGAGGATAAACCACAAAATAAGAAAAAAAATTGAAATATCATGGAATAAATCGTATGGCAATGAGGAGATGAAGCAGGAGCTGGCATAACTCAGTAGTCATATACAATAGAAGGAAAACCATTACAAAAATAAAGGACAGGACGGATACCATGAAAGATATAGTAGGGGACATAGAGGAAAGAAATGAGAAAAGTAAACAAAATGGAAATAAAAATGTGCTCAAAGAACAGAGAGAAAATGGAAACCATTAAACATAAGGAAAGATGATCCAACACATGTACAATTGGAATTGCTAAGGACCAAAACCAAAACAACAACATGGAAAAATATTTCAAGAGAATTGGAAAAAATAAAATGAAGATTGCAGCTTATACCCTAAAAGATTATACCAGATGCCAAGCAAAACTTTCCATAAAATATTTCCTTCTCAGGCATAGAATGGTGATGAGATTGGAATTTACGTATAAAGAAATACTTGGGCATCCAGACAAAAAGAGCAAATCATTTATTATGGAAAAAATTTGTCTCAGACTTCTGCATAGCAACATGCAACACATTCAGTACAAGACAGTAAAATCAAACAGAAGTATGTATGGGGAAAGAAACAGTGAGTCACGTATTCTCTATTCAACAATTGTTCTTCTGCAATAAAGCTATAAAACAGGAGCTTTCAACATTAAAGAACTCGGGAACTATTTTTCTTGAGAACTTTCTAGAAGACACTGTTTAGACACTTTAAAAAACCCAACTAATATAAATAAAATAAAAATGAAATAAATAAATAATATTTACCTAAAAAACCCCAGAAAAGCTATGGCCAAAGACTAGCAGTGGATACTGAACACATTTCCTAGATTATTACAACAAAGGTTGCTGTGGGTTTTAGAGTGACAAGAGAGAAGGGAGATGTTGTATACAGCACAGGAAGGTTGAAACGGGATAGGAGGCGGAGGGTGGGCAGTGCGCTCTCTGATCACCTCATCCTATAAAGCAGGATTTAGTAAGAATCCTCTAATAACAGTTTCGTGGGCAGTACAAAGGGAAACACTAAGAAAGGTAACATGATTAAATTGGATGGGAGAGAAGACATCTGATGGGAGAAGATGAAAAAGGTCTGAGTCATTTTCATCATGGCTCATGGTTAGGATTAATAGAGACATCCAAAGTAATAGAAATAAGGAGAGTGTATCACTTATAATTATAAAGGTAAACACTAGGCAAAAATTATAGGACTTTGAAATAGCATAACTGCACACACACACACACACACACACACACACACACACTCACATGCACACACACACTCCTAAGGCACATAATAAAATACTTAAGAAAAAAAACAACCACCAGAGACTAGCATTAAAAAATATGAAAAAATTTACCATTAAAAACTTAGAACACATGTATGTCATATTTATAAATGTAAACAGGCTTAACTCACAAGAGGGAAAGGAATAAAATCTTTTCATGTTGGTGCCCCAAACAGCACCCAACCCTGTGTTGAATACAAGAGTCACACACACACTGGTATTCTGAAGGTTAACAAAACAATGATATTCAAAGACAAGGAAAATGAAGTAAAAGTAAAGAAAGGAGAATGCGTGATGTTATATTGGACAAAATGGAATCCAATTAATATTTATTTCATGAGACAAAGAGGGACACTTAATCGGGTGTAAAGGACACAATTACCAATGAATATGTAATCTAAATAACTGTAAGACAAAAAGTAAATTACAGACTTTTAAAAAGCAGATATTCCGAGACATAAGACAGATGACAAAGAGACAGAAATTCACCAGGACTAGGAGAATTTAATTCACTTTTCTCAGTGTGAAAGGATTGGGATAACCCCAGATAAGTAAAACCATGAGATTCTAAGATAATACAATTAATAAGGATTATCTGGTGTTTATTAAAGTATGTACACTGGAAAAATATATATCCTTTATATAAATGCTTCTGTAACATTCACAAAATTAGGCCATACATTCAATGCAAATTATAACTAGAAAATAACTTTGAAGATTAGAAGTCAATCAAAATTTTTCCACCTAAAACTTTAAATACACTCACGTAGCTCTTTGGTTAAGAGGAAACCAAAAATATACACTCCAGGGGCATCTGGGGGGCTCAGTCATTTAGATGTCCTGCTCTTTTTTTTTTTTTAAAGATTTTATTTATTTGACAGAGAGAAACACAGCAAGAGAGGGAACACAAGCAGAGGGAATGGTAGCGGGAGAAACAGGCTTCCCACTGAGCAAGGAGCCCGATACGGGGCTCAATCCCAGGACCTCGGGATCATGACCCAAGCCGAAGGCAGACACTCAATGACTGAGCCACCCAGGTGCCCCTAGATGTCCTGCTCTTGATTTCGGCTCAAGTCAGGATCTCAGGGTTGTGGGATTCAGCTCTGTGTTGAACTCCATGCTCAATGTGGAGTTTGCTTGAGGATTCTCTCTCTCTCTTCCTCTCCCTCTGTCCCTCATGCTCTCACTCTCACGAAAATAAATACATCTGTAAAATAATTATACACCAAGGAGGAAAAACTAATCATGAAAATGAAAGGCAAGCCACAGCTATTGAGCTGAAGACCCCTGATGTAAAATCATAGCCTTCACTACTTACACCGATGAAATAAAGGACAAAAGCAAATGATTAAATGTCTGACTCAGAAGATTCAGTAAAGGATGGAATAAAGGAAAGGAAAAGAAGGAATTACTAGAGATGAAATCAGAAAACAATGAGGTATAGGATGGAAAATACTGAATTAGATAAATCTAAAGTTGATCTGTGATAAGGGCAACGAGCAGATAAACTATTTGCTGATGCAATCATGAAAATGCCCAGAAGAAAAGAGGACAACATCACAGACACAGAGGAAGTATACAGAATGATGTCTTTACTTTGCTCCATTCCATACATTTGGAACCCTGGGGGGAAATGAACATAATTGTATGAATACCTCTAAGTAGTCTGAAAAGCCATTGGGAAAATATTCTTAAAGATTTTATTTATTTATTTGAGTGAGAGAGAGAAAGTGAGAGGATGAGAGGAGAGAAGGTCAGAGAGAGAGGCAGACTCCCGGTGGAGCTGGGAGCCCGATGCGGGACTCGATTCCGGGACTCCAGGATCATGACCTGGGCCGAAGACAGCTGCTTAACCAACTGAGCCACCCAGGCGCCCCGGGAAAATATTTTTAAAAGTCTCAAAGCAATCGAATCATTAAATTAAAAGAGGTAGATGCTTGTGCAGCCTGATTAAATGTATCTGTTTCAGCCCAAACCTGGGGTTCTGGCAACATTTCTGTAAGAGCCAAGGACGACACGGTGACAAATCTCAGCTTCTATTATTTTACGCTGTACGGGGGGATATTAGCAAAAACATTTAACAAAGAGAAAACAGACATACAAAAATTAAAAAGAGATTAAGAGAGGTGCTGTGTGAAACTTATTTGAAAGTATACTGAGGAAATCCAGGAGAATCAAGAAAACAGATCATCAGAGACGTCAGGCTTACTGTAAATAAATCAGTAGCTCTCGTATGTGTAGGCACCATAAGCGATTAGAACGTATTCATAGATAAAGCATGCCATTTACCACAATAACGGATAGAATAAGTACTTGGGAATTAACTCTACGCAAAATGTGCAAGACCAGTTGAAAAATAACAAGCAGTGCATCGGAATTGCTCAGTTGGTTTAAGTGTGTGACTCTTGACTTCAGCTTGGGTCATGATCTCAGGGTCGTGAGTTTGAGCCCCATGTCGGGCTCCATGCTCAGGACAGAATGTGCTGGAGATTGTCTCGCTCCTTCTCTCTCTGCTCCTCCACCACTCATGCTCTGTCTCTCTCAAAATAAAGAAATCTTTGGGATAAAAAAACAATCAAAATACATCGAAAAGGATACTTGAAAAGTAGAAATATCTACTATATTGTGGGTGAGAAGGTTCGACTTAACAAATAGATCAGTCATATCTAAGGTAATTTATAAATTTAATGAATTATAAATAATGTCAATTATAAATTATATGTTATATAATTATGAATTGTAAATGAAATGTCAGTAAGTTCTCTTTTGATGTGAATTACACAAGATGTTTAAAGTTACACTGAAAAAGAAATTTTATTTTGTTTAAATTTTGAAAGATTTTATTTATTTATTCGAGAGAAGGAGAGATAGTGGGAGAGAGCAGAAGCAGTGAGGAGAGAGAGAAACAGACTCCCCACTGAGCACAGAGCCCGATGCGGGACTTAATCCCAGGACTCCGGGATCATGACCTGAGCTGAAGGCAATGCTTGACCAACTGAGCCACCCAGACACTCCTGAAAAAGAAATTAAAAAAAAAAAAACTGTACAGGAATGGAAAAATGAATGTATGTGGATGAGTCATAACAGATTATTAAATACTTCTGTAGAAATTTGGCAGTTAAATAGCATAGCACTGGTCTACTAATATGTAGACTAAAAAAATGCATGATCAAAATGCATGTACGTACATACATATTTAACATAAAGTTGGTGTCTCAAATCAGTGGAGACAAACAAGGACTAGTCAACAAATATATTGATAAAATGAGGCTAGCCATCTGGAAAGAAATTAATTTGGATCTCCACCTCGCATTGAACAGCTGGAAAGACTCTATGTGGGGCAAGGATTTAAATATAATTAATTGAAATTAGAACTTATTTATAAACTTGCAGTGGAGAAGTACTTTTAACTGTCATTTAAAATGCCCAAACCACGAAAAGACACTCAGGAAATTCTAGTTCATTAGAGGCAGTAATCACAACCCCAAGACGCATAGTTGGCAAAAAGAAATACAAGTGATTGGAGAAATGTTCCAATTTGCATCACAAAGAACTGATATCCTTAGTTTATAAAGAGATACATCTGATAATGTGATTAAGCTCCCTCAAACTCTGTTGATGGGCAAAATATTGGAAGATTTGTTAATATTCTCTCTTAGTAAGGCTATGGAGAACAGGTAATAATGTATTGTTAGTGGAGATGTGAATTAGAAAACTTCTATAAGAGACTATTCTACCAATATTGATCAAAATCACCAGGGCTTATCCCTTTGGCCCACGAATGCTACATATAGGAATTTATCCTCTGAAAATATTCACACATGAAAAAAAGTCGCATATTACTGTATTATTCACTGCACCATTGCTTTCCATAGCAAAAAAAAAAAAAAAAGTTCCTGGATTTTCATCAATGCAGGATGGTAAAATTAATTCTGATCCTTTCCCCTCACGAATACACTACAATGAAAAGAAAAAAAGAGAGCTGTCCATGCAGCAAATGGAAATTTCTCCAGCGTGTGTAGTTGAGTGAACAAACCGGATGCAGGGCATTCTGGGTCACATGCTTGCCTTTTTGTTAAAAAGCTGGAACATGAGACAGCGGGGTAATTTTTGCTTGTATGTTCATGATGTACGTCTAAAAGGATAGACGACACAGTAGTCATGGTGGTTACCCAGTTGGTTACCTGGTTGGAGGGGAGATCGATGGTGATCACTTAGATACCAAGTAGAAGCAGCACCGAGGCTTCTCACTCATCTTGTACTATTTGACTTTGAACCACATGAATATATTTTCTCCCAAGAATTGAGTATCTACCGAGATGATCAGAGTTACCGTATTCCTATATATCTGGCTGTAGGGGAACAATTCTGAATGGATCCAAGTGGGAACTCTGAAACATTTTCTAGATCGCTGGACTCTTTGTTTTTCACTACGGAAATTTCCAGGTGCCCCCTTACAAATGTTCATGCAATGGGCATGATTACTTTTCCCTACAAGCATTTCGGCAATTTTCATCTCAAGGTTCAGTTATGCCCGGGATGTGAGTTTTTCCTCTGTACCTTAATTTCCTAACTAATTTTGCTTAAGAGCTTGATAGTAAGGATTTTAATACAGTTGACCGTTGAACGATGCGGGGGTAAGATGTGCTGACTTCCCCTTGCCCTGGGCAGCTGAAAATGCACATACAACTTTTGACTCTCCAAAAACTTAAATCCTAATAACCTATGTTGAACTTCGGAAGCCTTACTGGTAACGTAGTCTATTCACGTATATTTCGTATATGCATTATATGCTGTATTCTCATGATAGAGGAAAGAAGATATTATTATGAAAATCATATGGGGGGAAAATACATTTACAGTGCTGTGCTGGATTTATTAAAAAACAAGTCCACACCTAAGTAGATCTGTGCAGTTCAAGCCATGTTTCTCGAGGGCCGACTCTATTTCAACAGCAATGGAAATTGCTTTTTTTAGGTCATATGGTGAGAACTGTGTTATAACTGCACACTTATAGTGTTTCCATTACATGGGATAGACAGTGGAATTAATATTTGCATTTATCTACAGTCTTATGAAATTTGAGATAGACAAATTTATTTTTTTAATTTTTTAATTTTCAAAGATTTTCTTTAATTATTTGAGACAGAGAGAGAGAGAACAGGGGAGGGACAGAGGGAGAGGGAGAGAAGATCTGAAGCAGACTCCGTGTTGATCACAGAGCCCCCACTCAGGGCTCGAGCCACAATCATGAGATCAGGACCCGAGCCGAAATCAAGAGCCAGATGCTCAACCGTCTGAGACCCCAGGATTTGATTTGATCCGATCGGATCTTACTTTATTTGGCTTTAAGTTTTTTATTTAAATTTAAATTTTATTTACATTTACTTGTATTAATTAAATTTATTTAAATCAGCACGTGGTGGTGCAATATTAGCTTCAGGTGTGCGATGTAGCGACTCAACACTTCTCACACAGCACCTGGTGCCCATCACGACGGTGCCCTCGTTAA
>JAQQSY010007021.1:0-10707 GCA_028646535.1 Procyon lotor
ATGCACGTGTGTGCATACACACACGTGCACGCACACACACATTCTTTCTCTCACCCTCTCTGTCAAATAAAATATTTTAAAAACTTTTTAAATTAATATATTCTAGATAGAGGGGTGCCTGGGTGGCTCAGTGGGTTAAAGCCTCTGCCTTTGGCTCAGGTCATGATCTCAGGGTCCTGGGATAGAGCCCCGCATTGGGTGCTCTGCTCAGCAGGGAGCCTGCTTCCCTCTCTCTCTTTGCCTGCCTCTCTGCCTACTTGTGATCTCTCTCTCTCTCTGTCAAATAAATAAATAAAAATCTGAATATATATATACATATGTGTATATATACATATGTATACATATATACATATATATACATATACATATATATACATATATATATACATATGTGTATATATATTCATTCTAGAGAGAAATACCTTTTCAGATACATGTTTTGCATACATTTTCTCCTGTGCAAACATTTTCTCCTGTGTTTTCACTTTCTGATGGTGTTCCTTGAAGCACAAAAATTTTTAAGTTTGGGGGTGCCTGGGTGGCTCAGTGGGTTAAGGCCCCTGCCTTCAGCTCGGGTTATGATCTCAGGGTCCTGGGATTAAGCCTGCTCCCCCGCCCCCTCTGTTTGCCTCTCTGCCTACTTGTGATCTCTGTCAAATAGACGAATAAAAATCTTTAAAAAAAAATTTTTTTTTTAAGTTTGATGAAGTCCAGTTTACCTATTTTTTCTTTCGTTGCTTGTGCTTTTCATGTTTTATCTAGGGTCCACCTGTTTTGACCTTGCTTAGACCTTCCCCAAGAAGATTGAATTCCTTTGGTATATGCTCTCACAAAACCATTTTGGTAATTAGCAATCTGTTGGTGGATTTATTTGGCTGACTTCCCCACTGGACTGTGAACACCAGTAGGGTCTAAGTCTGCCATCTCTCTTCCAGTGTGTCCCTAGCACAGTGCCTGCTGTGCAGCAGGTGCTCAGAATTGTTGAATGAATAAATGCAGACTTGACCCTATGAGCTGGTCCCTGCATGAAACACTCTTCAGTGGTCTTAATTATACCCACTCTTCAGCTTCTATGGCTTGGCTGCTCCTCAGGTTGCTCTTCTGGTTCTTCTTCCTTCACTCATCCTCTCTTCTCACCCTCCACACTCTTTGCCTCCACACTCTTTGCCTCCACTCTCAAGGCTTTGATTCCCATCTTAAAGCTAATGACTCTCAAGTCAGTTTCTTACCCAGATGACTCTTCTAAGCTGCAGACCTGCATATCTGACTGAAAGGGTGTTGCTGTTGTTGAGTAGAATGCTCTATAAATGTCACTTAGGTTAAGGTGGTTGAGAGCAGTTGCTTATACCTTCTATATCCTTATGAATCTCTGTCTACTTGTTTATCCATTATTGACAGAGGGATATTGAAATCTCTGAATAGAACCCTGGATTACTCCGTGCAGTCCAATTAGTTTTTGCATCCTGAATCTTGGAGCTCTGCTTTCAGGTGCATAAACACCCAGGCTTCTCATGTTCTTTTGATGAATTGACCCCTTTGTCATTATGTCATGACCTTCTTTATTCCCGGTTATATTTTTTCTCTGAAATCCATTTTGTCCAGTACTAATATAGTTATCTTGGCTTTCTTTTACTGATAGCATGATATGTCTTTTTCTATCCTTTTACTTTTTATCAAAATATCTTTGTTTTTATATCTGAAGTATGTTTCTTTTAGGAGACACATAGTTGGGTCTTTTTTTAAAAAATCAAAACAGACAATCTCTTCCATTTAATTAATTCAGCTAATTTAATGTGATTTTTAAAATATGGTTAGGTTGGTTATTACCTTGCTGTTTGTTTTCTGTTTGTCTTATCTGTTCTTTTCTCCCCTTTCCTCCTCTTCTGCCTTCTTTTGGATTGAGTAGTTTTTATTATTCCACTCTTTGTGTCATTGGATTATTAGTTAAAGAACTCTGTTATTTTAATGGCTTCTGTAGGTTTTATAGCATACATCTTAAACTTATCACAGCCTGTGTCTTCAGGTTCACTAGTTTTTCTTTATTGTGTCTAATCTGCTGCCAATCTCTTTCAGTCTCATACATTATAGTTTCATCTGTAGATGGTTGTTTTGGTTCTTTTAAAAACCTTTTTCAGTGTGTTTATTTAACCATCAAACATATGTAATACAGTTACAATAACTGTTTTAATGCCCTTGTCTGCTCATCCTAAAATCTGTATCAGTTCTGGGTTGGTTTTGATTAATTTTTTTCTTCCTTTTAGATGATATTTTTCTGCTTCTTTGCAATCCAAGTAATCTTTGATGGGGTACCAAACATTGTGAATTTTACTTTATTGGGTGTTCGGTTATTTTCTCTTCCTTTAGCATATTGCTATGTTTGAGCTCTGTTCTGGGATGCAGTTAAGTTACCTGGTAACAGTTTGATCCCTTTGAGTCTTGTTTTAAGCTGGTCCATAACAGAAATCTCTGCAAATCTTATAGGATTAAAATCTGACAAAAAACCGGGAAATCAGTAATAAGATTAATAGAAGTCACCACTCTGTCCTAACAACAAATAAAAAGCTAAACAAACTGAAAAATCAGCAACTCTTCTTTGATTTGTAAGAAAAGTGAAGTCATTAGGGCAAGCTTTGCCTCCCACGTTGAGGAGACCAACAGGCAAATGGAGAGAATCAGAACTGACAGTAGCAAGAACCCAATGAGCTGAAACCTCTGTAGGAACAATGCTAGGGTATGGAAGTATGAACTGTAATTTATGAATTGCTGGGAGCTCAGTATGGAAAAATCCTGAGAGTTGAAAACTCCAGGGGAACCCAGTCTTCCAGAGGTCCCCACATTTTGTGAGTTTTATCTTCTTTAATTCTACCCGGATCTCACAGTGAATAAATGGAAAATGTTCTACATGCTTCTGGAAGGGGGTAGAGGAAAAAAAATCCATTTTAAAATACCCCAGAACATTTGTCTTAGCAAGGTCTGCTGCCAGAGAAACTATTTAACTGGAGTCTAACTTGCTAGGGTTTATCAGAGCCTAACTGACCTGCGGGAAGGGAAATACCCAAATACCCAGCTCCCTCTGGACATCCTGTTCTACCCTAAGCAGGGTAGGAGGGACTGAGAAGGACATGTGAAGTTCTCAGTTTAGAGGCATGGGTTCAGAGACCTAATCATAGGACTATAGAATACTTCATCTCCCCCTACAACTTAACACATTACTAAAGACTGTTTATAATAATTCCTTTTAGCCAGTACATCATGCCTGACCAAAAAAAAAAAAAAAAAATCGTAAAACATATTAAAATGAAAACACAGTTGGAAAATAGAATCAGACTCAGATATGACATGTTGGAATTATCAAATTGGGAATTAAAAACAATTGTGATCGATATGCTAAGATCTCTAATGGATAAAAGAGACATCATGAAAGAACAGAGGCTCAATGTAAACAGAGATGGGAATTCACAGAAAGAACCAAAAAGAAATACTAGAGATTTAAAAAAAAAAATCACTGTAATAGGAATGAAGAATGACATGTTAGTTATACTTAGATTATACTTAAATTATACTTAATTTTTTTTAAAAAAAAAACAGAAATGAAGAATGCCTTTGATGGGCTTATAGGTAGATTGGACATGGCTGAGAAAAGAATCATTGAGCTACAGGATATTTCAGTGGCAACCTCCAAAACTGAAAAGCAAACAGAAAAAGACTGAAAAAGCCAGAACAGATTATCCAAAACTGTAGGACAACTACTAGAGGTGTAATATACACATAATTGGAAAACCAGAAGAAAAAAGAGAGAAAGGAACAAAAGAGATATGGCAAACTCCAGGGCAGCCACTAAAAAAAAAAAAAAAAAGGTAAACTAAATAAATAAAAGAAGTATAAATAATATACTAAGAAATGAGATAAAATAGAATCATATAAAATGCTCAAAACCGCAAAGGCAGAAAATAGGAATGGAGAATAAGAATAACAAATACTAAACAGTAACATATGATAGATGCTAATCCAACTTTATCAATAATCATTTTGAATATCATGATCTAAATGTACCAATTAAAACTTTATCAAAATGGATCAAGAAACAGACTCAACCATATGTTGTCTATAGGAAACATGCTTTAAATATAAAGATACATATAAATTGAAAGTAAATGGATGGAGAAAGATATACCATGCTAACAATAATCAAACAGAAATAAGGATAGCTATATTAATTTCAGATAGAACAGAGCAGACTTCAGAGCAAAGAAAGTCATCAGGAATAAAAAGAGGCATTACATAATGATAAACATGTCAATTATCCAAGAAGACATAACAGTCCTTAATATGTATGCACCTAACATTGTGCATTTCCCTAATATGAAAACCAGACAGACATTACAAGAAAATGAGACCAATATCTCATGAACATGGATGCAAAAATCCTCAATAAAATATATTAGCAAATTAAATCCAACAATTATAGATAATTATACACATTGACCAAGTGAGATTTATCCCAGTTATGCAAGGCTGACTCAATATTCAAAAATCAGTGTAATCTATCACATTAACATGCCAAAGAAGAAAAATCACATGTTCATATCAAGAGATGCTGAAAAAGCATTTGAAATCTAATATCCATTCATTGTTGAAAACAAAACAAAAAAACCCCAACTCTTGGCAAACTAGAAATAGAGGGCAACTTCTTCAATTTGATAAATAATATTTATAATATCTACAAGAAACCTACAGGTAACATCATACTTAATGGTAAGAAACTCAGATCTTTCCCACCTAACATCAGGAACAAGGCAAGAATGTCCCCTCTCACCATTGCTCTTCAACATTGTACTGAAAGTTATAGCTAATGCAATAAGAAAAGGAAATACTGTGGACTTTGAGAAACAAACTGAGGGTTTTGGAAGGGAAGGGATCCTTTGGGTGGGTCAGCCTGGTGGTAGATATTAAGCACTGAGTGTGGTACATAAACAATGAATCTTGGAACACTGAAAAAATAAAATTAAGAGGTCAAAAAAAAAAAAAAAAAAGAAAAGGAAATACAAGATACACAGATTGGGAAGGAAGAAATAAAACATTTGTCCAAGGATAGCATGATGTTTATGTAGAAAATCTGAAAATCAACAACAAAAATTCCTGCAATGAATAAGCATTTATAGCAAGGTTGCGTGACACAAGGTAAATATACAAAAATCAATCACTTTCCTTTATACTAGTGATGAACAAGTGGAATTTGAAATTAAAAACAATACTATTTACATTATCTCTCCCTGAAATGAAGCACTTATGTATAAGTCTAACAAAATATGTACAAGATTTATATAAAGAAAACTGCAAAACTTTGATGAAGAAGAACTAAATAAATGGAGAGATTTATTTCATGTTTGTGGATAGGAAGATTCAATATTGTCAGGATGTCAGTTCTTCCTAATTTGATCTACAAATTTAAAGCAATCCTAATGAAAATCCCAGCAAGTTATTTTGTGGGTGTTGATAAACTGCTTCTAAAGTTTACATAGAGGTAAAAGCCAACACAAGATTGAAGGAAATTCTAAAGTTTATATAGAGGAAGAGCCAACACAATATTGAAGGGGAACAGTGGTTCTTCTGACACTGACATTACCCAACTCTAAGACTTACTGTAAAGCTACAAGAACTGTCACAATGGACATACCATTGGAATAGAATAGAGAGCCCACATATAGATTCACATAGATGTAGTTGACTAATATTTGACAAAAGACCAAAGGCAATACCACAATGAGAAAAAAATAGTCTTTCAACAAATGGTGCTGGAATAAGCAGACAGTGGTGCTGGAATCTAGACATGTTATACCCTTCACAAAAACTAACTCAAAGTGGATCACAGACTGCTTTTTGTTTTTTGTCCCTTTCTTGCCTTCTTTTGGGTTAACCAATATTTTTATTTACTCTTTTTCTGTTATCTATATATCCATCTATTTATTTTCATTATTTTGTTACCCTTGATATAGCATACATTCATGATAGTAAAGTCTCCTTTAAATTAATATTTTTACCCCTTTCTAGTCCTTATAACACTTTGTGTTTAGCAACTACCTTGTTTTCATGCTCTTGTTGTCATGTATTTTATTTTAATATAAACCTTAAAATAGATCAATTTTGTTCTGAACAGTTATTATTCAATGAGATTTACCAACAGATTTACTTTTCTGCTGCTTTTCATTCTTTTTGCATTTTCGTTCTTTCTGGAAACTTAGTGCTCCATGTCCTGGTTGTCCTTGTTGTTCTTTGATGTCATCAAACAACTATTGATTTGTATTGTATCTAGCATATATTTATTTTCAGTGGGAGAGTTTTTCTGATACTTCATAATAGCCTGAAGCAGAGTTTCTTTCCTGGATTTTTAATCTTTCCCCCACTCCTGGCTCTTTCTGCTCAGCATAAAAAAATCATACATTTACAGTTCCCTAAACACAACCAACCATTTCTGACCTTTATGCTTTTGTTCATGCTGTTTCTTCTGCCTGTTTCCAGCATCCTCCTATTTTCGTGGCTAAGAGGACCCTTAAGTTTCAGCTCATGTTTACTCTGAGTTTTCTGGGATCAACCTCCACTCTTGGATCTTGGTTCACCTCTGCTATATCAGGTATCACTTTGTACTATAACTGTTTTCCATCATCTATACCAGACTTACAGAAGATACTTTAGGGATTCCCATATCTAGTATAGTACAAGAGGGGTTTTTTGTTTGTTTGTTTGTTTGTTTGTTTGTTTGTTTGTTTTGTTTTTTAATGAGCAAAGGACAAGCATATCCTTCAGATCATCCTTCTCAAATCTGTCTTAGGCTCATCTGATTATAAGGGTTGGAGATCCTCCCCCTACCATAGGTTTATTCTGATGATGACACTTTATTCTTTCTTTTTTTAATATAACTTATTATTTGTTTCAGGGGTACAGGTCTGTGATTCATCAGTCTTACACAATTCACAGCACTCACCATAGCACATACCCTCCCCAATGTCCATCTCCCAGCCAGCCCATCCCTCCCACTATCCTCCACTCCAGCAACCCTCAGCTTGTTTCCTAAGATTAAGAGTCTCTTATGGTTTGTCTCTCTGGTTTTGTCTTGTTTCATTTTCCCTCCCTTCCCCTACAATTCTCTGTCTTGTTTCTCAAGGTCCTCATATTAGTGAGATCATATGATAATTGTCTTTCTCTGATTGACTTATTTCGCTTAGCATAATACCCTCTAGTTCTATCCATGTCATTGCAAATGGCAAGATTTGGGGGCTTTTTGATGGCTGCATAATATTCCTGTGTGTGTGTGTGTGTGTGTGTGTGTGTGTGTGTGTGTATACACCACATCTTTATCCATTCATCTGTTGATGGACATCTAGGCTTTTTCCATAGTTTGGCTATTGTGAACATTGTTGCTATAAACATTGGGATGCATGTGCCCTTTCAGATCACTACATTTGTATCTTTAGGGTAAATACCCAGTAGTGCAATTTCTGGGTCGTAGGGTAGATCTATTTTCAACTTTTTGAGGAACCTCCATACTGTTTTCCAGAGTAGCTGTACCAGCGTGCATTCCCACCAACAGTGTAGGAGGGTTCTCCTTTCTCCGTCCTTGCCAACACCTGTCATTTCCTGACTTGTTAATTTTAGCCATTCTGACTGGTGTGAGGTGCTATCTCACTGTGGATTTGATTTGTATTTCCCTGATGCTGAGTGATGTTGAGCACTTTTTCATGTATCCGTTGGCCATTTGGATGTCTTTTTTGCAAAAATGTCTGTTCATGTCTTCTGCCCGTTTCTTGATTGGATTATCTGTTCTTTGGATGTTGAGTTTGATAAGTTCTTTATAGATTTTGGATACTAGCCCTTTATCTGATACGTCATTTGCAAGTATCTTCTCCCATTCTGTCTGTTGGATGATGCTTTATTCTAAGACTACACATGACAAGATGAGTGAACATTTCATAAGAAACCAAGAACAGCTAATCCTTGTGTAGTCTAGGACATATTTTGAATTGCTTCTCAGCCTTTTGGCTAAGATCAAGTGTAGGACATATTTTGAGAACTACAAAGTGACTTAGGACCTTTTTTAAGATTTTATTTATTTGTTTGTTTGTTTGTTTATTTATAGCACAAGGTAGAGAGGAGCAGAGGGAGAGAGTTTCTCTAGCAGACTTCGCTGAGTGCAGAGCCTCGTGTCAGGCTAGATCTCACCATCCTGAGACCATGACCTGAGCCAAAATCAAGAGTTGGAGGCTTTAACTATTGAGCCACTCAGGTACCACAGGGTGATAGGAGCTTAAGTAAAATTTGTGACAAGATTGTAATTGTCATGCCTTCAACATCAGAAAGACTTCAGTTCCTTGACATTGTGGAAACTTACCTTGTTTTTTTGATTCTCCTACTCCTGCTGGCAACCAACCTCTTCAGACTCTTCTCTGAATATTGTTTGTTCTTGGTTTTGCCTACTCACGACTTCTTTCTTGTGGCTTCAGAACCACTGACCTGCTACCTCTTTGTGGGTTCACTTAGTTTCTCAGCTGTCATCAACTTCCAACTTCTGCGTGTCAGTTTCAGCTCCACAAGAGTGAATCTGATTGATTCAGTTCAGACATGGTTGATTCTCTTGGGCAAAGTTCTTGTGCCAGACTACATCATAGTCATCCATTCATTTATTTAACAAATATGCATGGGCCACTAGCCCACCTCTAGATTGTTTATCTATAAGGTAGATGCCCAATCCTGATCTAATAGCTCTGTTTGCATGGAGTGAGGGCAAGGTCATAGAGTGGTAGCAGCATGGAGATCTATATTTAAGAAACCATGGCTATTGACATACGATGCATTCTACCCCTTCGTCACTTTAGGGGGAAAAATAATTTGTTTCAGCAAGGCTTTTGATAGAAATCGTTGAAAGTAATTCAAAATTAAGAACCCTAGTATTGTGGCTGAATGGCTCAACTGGTTAAGCATCTGCCTTCAGCTCAGGTCATGCTCCCAGGGTCCTGGGATCAAGCCCTGCATCAGGCTCCCTGCTCAGTGGGGAACCTGCTTCTCACTCTCCCTCTGCTGCTCCCCGCCACCCACCCCGTCTCAAATAAATAAATAAAATCTTAAAAGAACCCTAGTATTGAGAGAATGATATTTTGTATTACTTGTCAGTCTATGCTTGAGATAGGTGGAGAAGGTGATAGTTAACTTGAGGGGAGATGGGGAGCAGAGTTAATTTTAAGATGAAAACTAAAGAGTTGATTTCTGTATGGTTGTCCCACCCTTGTTGCAGGAGCAGCTACAATAAGGTGAAGATTCTATAGGAAATTCTGTTGCCTAAAACCGTGGCATAGATAATTTTAGTGTGGAAGATATTCTGAGGAAAGAAGCTTAGAATATTTGATTTTGAGCATGAATTAATGCATAGTTCATAAATTAAATAAACTGAACCACTGAGCAATTGTTGAGATTATCCTAGATGCTGAATCATGTTAGCCAAAAATGGAATTTGACATTGACATGCTCTTTCCTGTTAACAGATCCAGTTTCCTCCCCCTCTTACTCCCTCCATCCTTCCTTCCTTCTTTCTTCCTTTCTCTTTTATAGTGATTTTCTTTAAAAAAAAAAAAAAAGCATCATGCATACTTAAGCATATTGCAAGAATATGTACAATTTAAAGATTAATAGCCCCCCAAAAAAGATTAATAGCCCAATGAATATCCATGCATTCACTACTCAGGTTAAGAAACTGAATATTAAAAGGGTCTTATATGCTCTATGTGGGCCCTTCTGCAATCATATCCCCCTCCCTTCACAAAGACAACCTCTACCTATCTTCTATGTTAGTTACCTTCTAGCATCTACAATTATCTCTATAATTTTAACATCTCTGTATTCCTTTGCCATATATTGTTTTGTTTCATAAAACTGAGTTACATGCACGAAAATGGATCAGTAAGGAGAATTCCTAGTTGCCACTTTTTTTTTTTCATAGTTGCTACTTCAGATAAAGGTCCCCAGGAGAAGTTTAAAGGACATAGTCATAAGTGAGTCTATGAAAATTCAAACTCAACAGAATTGAGGCACCTAGCAGTGTCAGCCAAATACTGGCCAGTGGGCCGGGATATGGTCAGAGAGAGTGGGCCACCGTATTTTTCTGATTCAGAGTTCCTACAGCCTACTTTCAGCTCTCAGGAATGGGTCAGAGGAAAACGTTTTTACGAGAATTAAATAGCTATATTCTGGCAGGAGGGCATCAAGAAAAGAGCAGGACCTTCATCCACACATAAGCAAAACAAGCCTCCTGGTGATACTCCCAACTCCAGAACCAGCTGATGCTTTCCAGTCAACCAGAGGAACTGTGGGACTGAGCCCCCCCTGCCCCCAGAAAAAGAGATGCAAGCCTTTGGTACTGAGGAGGGGGAGGGAGAGGAGGACGATGACAGCTGAGTGCTTACTCCAAGCTCTGCATGGAGCTAGGCAGTGCCCATGACCATCTCATGTAATCCTAACAACCCAAGAGGTAGATATTAACATAAAGCCTATGGTCCAAATAAAGAAACTGAGCCTCTCAGAGATTGAGTAACTGGTCCAAGGTCACATAGCTGGTGACTTGAAGCCTATGCATTTAACGGAATGTTTTCCAGGGACTGAGGCCATGTTATCTGCTGGGAAAGACATGAAGGGGCCAGTACAGGGCGGGGGGGGGGGGGG
>JAQQSY010007022.1:0-10706 GCA_028646535.1 Procyon lotor
TGGATGGGACTGGAAGAGATTATGCAGAGTGAAATAAGTCAAAGTGAGAGAGCCAATTATCTTATGGTCTCAGTTACGTGCTGAGCATAAAGAAAAACATGGAGGGCATTGTGAGAAGGAAGGGAAGGGGGGATGGGGGGAAATCAGAGGGGGAGATGAACCATGAGAGACTGTGGACTCTGAGCAACAAACTGAGGGTTTTCGAGGGGAGGGGGTGGGCAGTTGGGTGAGCCTGGTGTTGGGTATTGAGGAGGGCACGTACTGCATGGAGCACTGGGTGTGGTGCATGAACAATGAATCGTGTAACACTGAAAAAATAAAATGAACATATCTGGGGAAAAAAAGTAATAAACCATCTAAAAAAAAGAGGGCCTTTTATCCATCATTACATCATCTAACTGGTTATTATTTGTATATATAAAAGCTATTGAATTTGTGCTAATTTTAGATCCTTCTACCTTACTGAATTCTGTGTATTTGTGTGTGTTTCTGTGTGTACATTGCTTTTAAAGTTGATTTACTGGTTTCACAGATTCATTGTCATATCATGTGCAAAAAAAGAAGTGTTATATCTTTTCTAGTTCTTACATCTCTTCTAGTTCTGAAAATATTAGTAAAAGAAATAAGCTAAGAGAAAATATGTAACAGTAGCAGTAGTAGAAATGATTAAATTACTGCCTTTTTCCAGACCTTAGTAGAAATATTTCTAATGTTGATCCATAAGATCAAATGCTACCTTTCAGACTGAATAATAAATATTTTATCATTAAAATAGTATCTATAAAGTCTAATATTGAACCATCTTTGAATTCCTGAAATAAATCCCTCTTGGTGTAATGTATTTTTTTACATTGCCATTTTTAATAATTTCAAACTTTCAGGACATTTTAAAATTTTATTATCTTTCCTGACATTGACATTTTGAAAATAGTAAAAGGAAATTGTTTTGTAAAATTCACCTCAATTTGGTGGATGTTTCCTAATGATTAGGTTTTAGGTTATGTGTTTTGGGTTGGTGTACTATAGCAGTAACCTTATACTCTTTTCAGGGTATCAATTTAGCAGGCACATGGTGTCAATTTATTATTTTATTGGATTTTTAGCTATACTCCTTTGATAGTTTTACTATTTGCTCTAAGGATGAAGACATACATCCTTAATTTTTTAATGTTAACTTTGTTTGCCATGTTTTTTCTCTGTAAAGATACCATTTTTTCCTTTTCTAATTAATAAATACTTTTGGAATGAATTTTGGTTGAATTACTTTATAGACTGTTGTCTTAATTTGGGCAGCCATAACAAAAAACACCATAAACTGGATGGTTTTGTAAACAAAAACCATTTTTTTTTTTTTTACACTTCCGGAGGTTGCAAAGTCCAAGATTTGGTTAATGGGAAGTGCCTGCTTCCTCCCTGATGGCTGTCTTCCCATTATAACCTCACATGGTGGAAAAGACAATTAGTTTTCCAGAGGTCTCTTTGAAGAACACTAATCTCATTCATGAAGGCCCCACCCTCAGGACCGAAGCATTTAATACCTTAAATCCTTGGGATTTAAGATCTCAACATATGAATTTAGGGGAGACACAAATGTTCAATCTGTGTAAATATCCTGTTCCCATAAAACATTCACCCATTGTTTTAGCCTTTAAAGATGTCACCAATTATCCTTATCTAAACTATTACATTCTTTTCTTAATATTGTGCTTTTCTAATTTTAACAATTATGCAATATTTAATAGTTGACATTCTTCTCCACAGAATATTACTATAAATTACTTCCTTTTTTTTTTTAAAAAAGATTCTATTTATTCACTTATTTGAGAGGGAGAGATCACAAGTAGGCAGAGAGGCAGGCAGAGAAAGAAAGGGAAGCAAGCTCCCTGCTGAGCAGAGAGCCTCATGCCAGGCTCGACCCCAGGACCCTGAGATCATGACCTGAGCCAAAGTCAGAGGCTTTAACCCACTGAGCCACCCAGGCACGCCTATAAATTACTTTCTTGTAGTTATTTATATTATAAACCATCTCCATGATTATTTTTGATACTGAGTTTCCACTGTTTTTGGAGAATGAGAGCCCTTGTAACCTTAGTTTTGTGTTGTTTTGACATTCTCATTCTTCTTTGAGCAGTTTCGTCTTTTCTAAATGTTTGCATGCTGTAAAGTTTCCCATCCTCTTATTTTCCATTTCTTGGTGCCTTTATATTTAAAGTGCATCTAATATAGATAACATATCATTTGACATTGCTTTTTAAAAATTCTTTCCAATAGTGTCCTTCTTTTAACTGGAGTGTTTATTCCTTTGTACTTAATGTAGTTATGTAAGTTCTTTCAGATGAATTGTGAAACTTGAATCTTCCATTTTACTTTCTCTTTTTTCCTTCTGGTTTTGTTCTTTTAGTCTCCCCTTTTTGTCTTCTTTTGGTTTAGTTAAATATATTTTATGGTTTTATTTCTTATTTTTATTGAATTTTAATGAATTTGGTATTTTTACCATTACTATTTATTATTATTATTATTATTACTAAATTACTATTACTATTTTTACCATTACTATTACTATTACTATTTTTACTATTTGCTCCAGGTACTGATATAATGATTTTATATATATATATATACATATATATATATATAAATTTTACAGTGTACTATATATATAAGGAATTATTATATATATAATATTTTGCAGTGTACTTAGAGTTAGGTTTTGTGTTTTCCTATGTTTTCCATTCTGTGCATTATGCTATGGTTGTGGTGCAGGTACGTGTGTGTGTTGGGATATATATAATTATAATGTGCATATATATGTATACAGTTATATAATCTTGTAAATCCCACAATTTAATGTTATACATTTTGCTTCAAATAGACTTATGTCTCATTTTGGTTTTAATTAAAAGTAGAAAGACTTTTACAACTACATATTTGGCATTTATGATACTCTTCATCTGGTACTATTTACCTTTAACCCAGAGAATTTCTGCTAGCGTTCCTCCTATTGGTCTATTAGTAACCGATTATCTTTATTTAAAATTATCTGGGAATATCTTATCTGTTAGTATTTTTAATTTTCTCCGTGTTTTTAGATTGGCTAATTTTTATTGATATATCTTCAAGTTCAACGATTGCTTCATCTGTCATCACTAACATACTGTTTATCACACTGTGAATTTTGTATTTTTTTCACTTATTGATGAGAAAATTGGTGCAATAGGAGCTGTTTCACCATTACTAGAAGCTTACTTCTAAAAAAAAAAAAAGGATGTATTATTTTGAATGCAATTCACTTTCATTCTTGAAAAATATTATGAGGAACATAGAATTCTTGCCAGAGGGTCATTTTCTTTCAGCACAGAAACCAAATATTATTTGTATATTATTTGTTTTCTCATTTCTCTTTTTTTTTTCCTTTTCAGAAGTCAGTTGTCAATGTTACTGCTACTCCTTTAAAGATAATCTCTTGTTTTACCTGTATTTTAAAGAATTTTTTCCTTTGGTTTATTCTTCAGTTTTATTATTAGATGCATAAATATGTTTTTTTTAATTTATATCCTCTTTGACATTTATTGGCCCTCTCGAATCTACTTGATGCCTTTCATTAGTTCTAGAAAATTCTCAGATATTATCTCTTCAAATACCTCTGCCATATTCTCTCTTGTCTCCTTTCATAACTCCAATTAAATATATATTAGACTTCTCACTGTATCATCTATGTCCCTTCTATCATTTTGCTTTTCTATCATTTTATCCTATCTTATCCTAAAATATCTTATCCTATATCCATTAGTACATATTTCTGTATATTTCTTTTGATATGTCCTCCTTTTTACTAATTTTCTTTTTAGCTGAATGCAATTTGCTCTAAAATTATCCATTGAGTTCTTAATTTCAGTTGTATTTACTCTTCTAGAATGCTCCTTTTTTTTGCTTTATCATTTTAAAGAAATTCTACTCTCTGTAAAAATTTTAAATCCTGTCTTTTTCTCTTTGAACATAGAAAGTGTAATTATTAACAAAATTATTTTAAAAGCTGTGTCTTCATTAGTGTTTTATTATTATTATTATTATTATTATTTTTTGGTGCCCCATGGATCTCTCCTATTGTCTGGTTTCTGTTAATTTCTTTTCATTTTGTTTTGTTATGCAATAAAACACAAACAATTTCTTCTTTTTCCTATGCTAGGCACACACTGAGCACTCTTTGTGATCATACTTGACACTGGCATCAGCCCTATTTGTTACTCCCATTTTGCAAATGAGAAAACTGATACTCAAAGACACTGAGTAACTTTTCAAAGCCCATGCAGATATGGGTAGATTTCCTGAAATTCAGACCCACATCTGTCTGCCTTTAGAGCAACATGCTCTTTTACCCCATGGCTACATGAGCTGATGAAACCTTATTTCCCAACTGAAAACAACCAAACCACTGACAAGGATGGATACAGTGGTCAACTCCGGTGTTATCCCCTTTCTCAAGTTCCCTTTTCGCTCTGAATATGCAGTCGGGCACTGGCAGTGAGCTGTTTTCGGTCTATGACCTGAAGCTGGACAGCTGGCTCCTTTCGTGATGTGTGTGAAATAGGAGAAGCAGCAGTTTTATGATCATTTTAGGGAGGCTTCTCTGAGATTTAAAGCTGAGCAGTGGTGAGGTGCCTATCACCTTCTGCTAAGGCAGAAGGCAGCTGGGAACAGTGAGCATAACAGACCCTGGGGCTTTCTTTATTGCCACATATTCCAAATTGTCCCTCTGTAAGCTCTTAAAAAAATAATAGATAAAATTGATTAAACATTGAGTGCTTATCACTATCCCAGAACTTCACATTTAAAATGCCTTTAGCCAAATAACAATATTATATGTAAATTGCATCCTGATTGACATTTTAAAGATGAAGAAACCAAGGTGCAGAGAGGTTATGTATCTTTCCTCAAATGGTTCAGCTATTCAGGGGTAGGCACAAGATTCATTCAGACAGTCTTATCCTGGAGCCCGCACTCTTTTTTTTTTTTAAATTTAATTTAAATTCAATTAGCCAATATATAGTACATCATTAGTTTCAGATGTAGACCTCAATAATTCATCAGTTGCATGTAACACCCAGTAAGAGCCTACACTCTTAACCAATAATAATCGGCATTGTTAGCTAGTTCCTTTTTTTTTTAAAGATTTTATTTATTTATTTGACAGAGAAAGAGAGAGAGAAAGAGCACAAGCAAGGGGAATAGCAGGCAGAGGGAGAAGCAGGCTCCCCCCCAGAACAGGGAACCCAATGTGGGTTCGATCCCAGGACCCCGGGATCATAACCTGAGCTGAAGGCAGATGCTTACCTGACTGAGTCACCCAAGCATCCCTAACTAGTTATTTTTTGTATTGATGGCCTTGTGGTGAGTAGGAAAGTGTATAACTGACCTAGAAATAAAATATAGGATGTCAATGGTAGATGTGATGTAATAGTTCTTCCATATGTAGATAAACATGTCGGAAGGGATTCAAGTGTTTTATTTGTAAAGAATCTCAGGATCATGCATGGAGCACTGGGTGTGGTGCATAATCAATGAATCTTGGAACACTGAAAAAATAAAATTAAATTAAAAAAAAGAGAATCTCAGGATCTGGGCAATTTTACCCTTATAAATCTTACCTTTATTATTTTTTCATATTTTTCCCCTTAATTTCCCTTTTGCTTTCTTTCTTTGTCTATTTTTGTCATGGACTTGCTGGCCACCTTGAGTTCCTTTCAGCTGATGATTGTCACTCAGTTCTTAATTCCATCGGGTGATGGTTCTATGACCAATGGGCCTGGCTTGGCTCCTGATTAATGGTTAAAAATGCCCTGTGGGTGAGCTGCAGAGGGTCCTGTCCTAAGCTAATTGCCTCTGCCGGAGAGGGCAGACTTAGTCCAGCTGGGACCAACAGTCTAAAGGCTGGGGACCCAAAAGGGAGTTACTTGGTCCTAAGTTAGCAGATGGAATCAATGGCTGCATCTCTCAGAGGGTGTCACTCTACTTGGAACCTCCTGGCCTCCCTGCCTTCATCATGGAGAAGATTTGTGGGGCCTTGGCCGAGCTGATAGCGGGTCCTCTGACCCTGGTGCTCCAGCCTCTACTAGCTCTAGAAAATAGAAATTAGCATAAAGGGTAGATTTGGGCTTGTCTAAGCTCTTAAGGGGCTTCTCACTCTGCCAGACACACTGATGCCAGCTAGAGCCATGCTGGAAAATCTAGGCTGAGTGTCCTACAGATCTTGGAGCCTGGCTTGTTCTAGACCTCTCACCTGCCTCTTGGTTAGGCAGACCCTTATATGGGAGTATGGATACAGACTATCTACGAAGTGAGTGGAGAGGGAAGCAGCGAGTCCAGGAGAAGAGACACTGGTCTGGAAGTCCGGAGATTGGCTCGGCTCGCCCCTGAACGAACTCCAGAACTCCTCGAATCCTGAACTATTGGAGCTAAGAGGGCATCTCTTATCTTGCCACACGAGGAAGAAGGGCAATGCAGCAAAATAGGCATGTACATTAGTATCTAACAGACCTGGACTCACCGGCTTGTTCCTATTCTTTACCCTGTGACTTGGGCCACATCACTCCAGTGTCTCTGCATGAAATGGAGTTGATAATGCCTGCACAGCACCCAAGGGTGCCTATCTGGGGCCCTTAAGACAACACTTCTTTGGATTTCCAGCATGATCTTGATGCACATATGGACCCACATGCATTCTCTTGGGCATAGATGCCCAAAGAATAAAAGTACATCAAGGGAGCAAGGATGGGGACTGAATGGAAATCTGTGATGTGGGCCCCAGTTCTCAGATGAGGACCCTGAGACCGTGTGAGGCTGTGAGCTCAGTCAGGACTGGGAGTTACTTAGAAATTCAATTTCCAACTCACAGTAGGGTCTCAATATGGGGGTTTGCTGGGTGACAGAAGGAACACAGTGATTCTGCTCAGCCTGCGCTTCAGTGAGTCTGCTGTCCACCCTCCTGGCGGGCATTCGCTGCTGGTGAGAAGCTTGGCGACCCCACAACCTTTGTTCTGTAGTTACTTTTCCCCAGGGTGCGGCCCGCATGGGGTGGGGAGCTTTCTGACCTCCTGAAATTTCAGTCACTGGCATGAAAACGGGTCCTTTGTTGCCTCACTCTCTGGCAGGTGGCAACTGATGCCTTTTACCATTTATGAAAAAAAATGTAAATGGCGGCAAAAGCTATTTTTATAATGTTTTTATCTATTCTGTGACTGACATCAATAATACATAACAGTTTCATTGACATTGTATCGCATCCAATGGGCCCAGTGACCTGATTCAATGTCAGCAGAAAAGCCTCGTACATCATCTCTGTGGCTGAATTGCAACAGATCCATTATTGACGCTTCAACCCCATGAGTGCCCCAGAAGTGACGCCAAGTCCATTTCAAGGCTTTGCCTCCTTTCCGATCTTCGTTTGTCATAACACTCTTAGCTCTCTGACCGTGGACATCCCCTTTAGCACATGCCCTGAAATCAGTCCCCTTCGTATGTGCTTTTAGACTTGATGGTTCTTGAGGGGTGGGACAGGTTTGTGCATGAGGTCATGCTAACTTGGCTTGCAGTAGGAATTCAACTTATGCATGAACGAGAGAAGGAAGGAAGGTAGAAAAGAGGAGAGGGCAGAAAGTGGGTGTGCCTCTTAACAAACCTAACTGTTTCCTGTGCATGGCTCCAAGATCCTCAGAGCTCTGATGGCTTAGGTCAGGCTGTTGGAGGAGCAGAGGTTGTTAGTAGGACAAAATGGCAAAAGCTTTAGAATGCTTCTGCAAAGCAGGAAAATGCCATGCCTCAGACTTTAGCCTCAGGTTCTAGAAGTTGGCCAGCAACTGAGAAAGATTAAAAGCCACCTGGCCAGGGCCCCGTGCTGGGCCCATGGTTAGGAGCCCCAACCACCACACCCACCCTTGTTTCCCCTCTTCTCAGCTATGAAAATGAGGATAAACATTGAGTCCATAGTCTTAGATGGGCTTAAGCCAGCCCTTACTAATATTGCAATATATTTGTCATTTGTCTCACTGGTAAGCCTGTTTAGTAGTCAAAACTGTAGAAAATTGAATATACACTTACTGTATAAAAATGATATGCTTGGTTAGTGATAGTTTAGAAGAAATAAGTACATCTATCATAGAAGAGCAGGCTGTCAGCTCTTTATATGTAAGAAAAATATTGAACACAAATGTGATAAATGTTGGGCACCGTTTACAAAAGTTGTCTGACAAAGTTGGTTTGTAATAAGTTCTTCGAAGCAAAGAGGGAGGTGAAAGGAAAAGAGGGAACGGGAAGAAGAGAACAGGAGAAAACGGGTACTAGGTGGAGAGAGAGAGAAAGAGAGAAAGATACAGGAAGAGCTCTAAAATGATCAGAGGGAGGGAGACCCGAGGCTGTCCTTACTCTGACATCACGGCAGCACCACCCCCCTGCCCCCGCCCGGCCTATCGACTGCCCATCCTTTGCCAACAGGAGCTCAGACAGAGAGGATAAATCTTCTGGGGAAGATTCCATCCCAGGGAAAATTGCTGATAGCCACTCACCATCCCAAAGCCACCAGGGTAGTAATTTGGGAGGACTTGGCTATGGCTCAGAGATGAAGGTGAGGTAGACTGAGATAAGCAATTTGAACTAATGATTGGGGAGTAGATCCATGCATGAGAAGGTTCCAGGTGGGGACTGCTGAGTGCTCCAGGTGGGGAATCGGGGCAATGAGGGGGCCAAGGCAGGGCTCTCAAGAGTGAGCATTCTGGGCTGATGCGGCCTGCAGTGCTGGGCCCTGGGACCCAGGTGGGGTCACTGTCTAGGAAGGGGAGGTCACACTTGGGCACGGGAACCTGAGGAGGCCATCGGAGCCATTGATCTCAGCTCCCTGGATCTGGAAGGATGGTGAGTGTGTTGGAAGAGGGCAGAGCAGGAGAAAGTCTCATTCCTAGAGGAAACGGAGAGTGGCTGAGCCATGAGGCCTGGGTGGAAGGTGAGCACTTCCAGTGGGCAAGAGTCCATGGTGAAGGGCGTCTATGTCCATCTGGCTGAGTTCAAGAGAGAGTAAACTGGAGGGCAGCAGCATAGGGATAAAGCGAGTGGGAAAGCTGGTTGCGAGCACATCTTGGCATGTGAGTGGGGCTTGAAATCAAACCCAAACTGGCTCCCCTGGGATTCAGCACATAAAGGGAGATGGACAGGGTGGAGGTGGATGTGAGACAGCAGCAGCCAGCAAAGGGCAAGAAGGGACTCTGGCCCCCAGGAGATTCTAGCACATCTTCCTCTACCCAGTGGGTCTTGCCCATCAGCTGCTCTCACCCTTTGTGGTGTCTTTACATGGGTAGACTTTCAGAGTATGGCCTGAGGATTGTAGTGAGATTTAGCAGGGCTCAGGAGAGGGTGGTGATGGATAGGAGGGGCCTGGTGTGGGCGAGGGCCAGGGAGGAGGGTGGGGATCTCCCTCCCTTTGCTTCTCATGCTTTGGAGAGCTTCTCACACTTTGGAGAAAGAGCTAGGAGTGTTCTGGGACTCGCTTTACCTCTTCCTTAGTTTCCTGGTGTTTTTATTTTTATTTTTCTTAAACTTGAGCCACAACTTAGATGAGTAGTACTCACTACCTTCCAGGAATTGTTTAAAGCACTTTATAGATATTATCTCACTTCTATTATCAGAACAATCTTAAATTTAGTAGGTACTAGAGTTGTAGAGTTGTGCCCATTTTACAGAGGAGGACACTAAGGCAGAGGAGAGGGTAAGCAATGCAATGACCAAGTCACCCAGCTAGTAAGTGGCAAAGCTGGAATTTTAATCCAGGCAAGACTCTGCTGCTCCAGGTAACAATCCTCTCCAACAGGAGGAAAGGAGGGCACGGGTTGGGTGAAGGAGGGTTTTCCCAGCAGGAGGTGGGAGGTCAGGCCTTCACTCAGCTTGGGCAGCTCTAAACTTTATAACTCCGGATTTACATTCATTGTTCTCACCTCCATGTTCCTCCTCATTTTCAGAGAAGCCTTCTTCATGGGGCGGCAGAGATGGGCCGGCTTGGTAAGTCTCCATGATCGTCATAAGTATAGGCCAGAGAGCAGGGCTAAGAGGTCATTTAATAAAAGGCCAGCTTTTACTGAGAAGGTTTGTCATCAGGACTCCTTTTGAGTCCCTGGATCCAGCTGAGCCTGAAATCTGTTTCCTTGGGCTTACTGGTTCTATGACCCAAGAGGTTTGTTTTTGTTTTTGTTTTTTACTTTAAGACACAGGTGATTCATATCATATAATACATGGAGTATGAAGTCCCCTATGACTGATGTCTCTAAGGGGAGGTCACTGTCACTTGGTGACCAGTGGATCTACTGGGTAACAGCTGACCACTTCCCCCTCAGATGAGATAGTGATGATACCCACTTTTAAGTTTGACCATTTATATTCCAATGCTGTGGGGAAATTCATTCATAAGAAGGTAGAATTTGAGGTTGACATCAGTAAACCTAAGGGGCCAGTGAATTGAGCTGTAAGCCTATAGACATGCAGCTCGAGGTCAAGATCCCCATTGCTTGGTACTGTGGAAGGCAAAAGGAAATGATAGCCTATCTTGTTGGCATTTTCAAGGCTTTAACTAATTCGAGGAGCAAAGGGTGGAATGTGAGGCATGGTATCAAGCAGGAAGAATACATTTAGGGCCAGGGAAAGTTTTTGAATTTGGGCCCGGCACAGAT
>JAQQSY010007023.1:0-10706 GCA_028646535.1 Procyon lotor
TGCGGTCGGGATGCTGTGGGGTCTCCCTTCGGGTGGCCCTTCCTTTGGTGCGAGTGGCCGTTCCCAGTTCCTCCGCCTTCTCTTTGTCCCATCGTGCTCGACGCCAGTAAGCCTTCCATTCATTTTTGTGATAAAATGGATCATTTTATTTTTTTTTACTCCGTAACTGTTCTCCTTACCGTCTGGTTTGGGGTGATTAGGTTTTTCCCTTCATTTTTCACTGGTTCGCATTTCTTATGTTGTCATTTCTCTCCCAAACGTCTTCCCTGCTCCTCCTTTGCTTGTAAGGGCCGAGTAACCAACTCTGCGGAAATCAACCAGGCAAGAGTTCATAACCTGGTGCCCCCGGGGACATCTGAGTCAGGCTCGGGAAGTCTGGCCGTGGGGACTCCTGTTCCAGCATCCGCGGCGAGGGCAAGGGACAAACTCAACAAGAGATGACCGGGGGCATGATCTGGGGTGCCGATAGCCACAAGAACACTTCTGTTGTATAAATTCGTACTTCTCGTGGTGTACTCTGAACCCCATACTTAGAATAAAGGCTTTCTAATTTCCCTCAAAGTTGTCAATCATTTTAGAATACTTCTTTCTCCCAGGAGACAAACCCAAAGAAAACAGAGAGCATATATATTCTCCGGCTGTGGTCCTTTACTCCTTGAATGAAATCAGATGTGCCCTTCCTCTTGCGTTCGAAGGAGCACAGGAGATGCTTTCAGCATCTTAAAGATTCACATACAATAGTTCATCTGATTTAGGGATTCTCTTTTGTTTTGTTTTAGTTAGGTTGACAGAGAAAATGGCTTTCTTTGTCCCACTTTAATTTTTTTTTTCTTACCGTTTGGTTTCTTTCTTATTGTTGCAATCATTATAAGGCGTTTATATAAAACTTGTCCTCAAAGGAACTCAAATCACATTGCCAACCTAAATTGCCAAATAGACATTAATCCTCACGATGCCCCTGTGCGGTGGCTAGAGCTTTAGCAATTACAGTAGTGAATAGGTGTGTAGTGCTAGGGCTTTCGGGGAAGCATTACCCTGGGAAACCGAGAGACCAAAGAAGTCACGAGTTCATTATTTTGATTGCATAAAGAAAATTGCGAGATTACAACCAATTCTCTGAGAGAGTTATCTCAGAACAAGCATGGACTAACTCCAGGCACTCACAAAATCTACAGCCCTGGATAGAAGCCATTTCCAAAGAAAGGACGTAAGTCTTGTTTCTCAAAAGAAATTTTAATTTAATTTAAATTTTAATGTATACAAGTCTATATTTGTGACGGACTTCATACTTTCACCCAAGCACTTACAGTCCTCTTTGATCTTTTATGAAAAGACTTTATTTATTTATATGCGAGAGCATGCACCAGAGACAGCAGGAGCCGAGGGGGAGGGAGGGGGAGAAGCAGCGTCCTCGCTGAGCAAGGAGCTCCATGTGGGGCTCGACCTCAGGACCCCGGGATCGTGACCTGAGCCACCCAGGCGCCTCCAATCCTGTTTGATGTTCATGAGGCACTTTGGGACGGGCAGGCAGGAATCGGTGTCCTGACCCGATGGCGGAAGCCATCAAGGGTGGAGTGGGGAGTGTGACACTCCTGTGGCACAGTGTCACACAGTGTCATACAGTGTCATATAGTGTCACACCTGTGGCGGTCACAGCTGGAAACAGGTAGGTCCTCCTTCCCAGTCAAGCGCTCTTCCTGACCCAGCCGAGTGGACCAGTTCTGCGGGCGCAGAACGCTCAAAGGATGTTGTTAAAGCTCACATTTACTTTCTAATTTTCTTTTAATTGTGGTGAAAAATTCAGTTCAGTCGTGTCGAGCATATTCACATTGCTGGGAAACAGATCTGCAGAACCTTCTCATCTTGCAAAACGAAAACTCTGTACCCACCGAACACTAACTCCCACTCCTCTACCGCTCGGTCCCTGGCCACCCCCCTCCTACTTTCTGTCTTCACAAAATTGACGATTCTAGGGACCTCACGCAAGTGGAATCACAGTATCTGAGCTCTTGTGCTTGGCTCATTTCACGGAGCATAATGTCCCCAAGTTTCAGCCACACTATAACGTGTGACAAGGTTTCCTTCTTTTCAAGGCTGGCACCATTCCGTTGTACGTGTCCCACACATGTCCACTCCCCACTCGTCCGTCCGGGGACACCTGCGTTCTTTCCACTCCTCGATTATTCTGAGCAACGCTGCAATGAACATGGGGGGGGCAAAGGTCTCTTAGGGACCCTGCCTCCCATTCTTTTAGGTTTGTAAGTGTGAGCGGGACTTCGGGATCTGGGGTAGCTCTATTTTTAACATCTTGAGCAAGTGTCCCATGGCTTCCCACAGGGGCTGCACCAGTTTGCATCCCCACCGATAGTGCGCAAGCTTCCCAGACCTCAGACCCTGTGTAAGGGCACACAAAGGAGAGCACTTCAGGGGGAAAAAAAAACAATAGTGAGAAGAATTAAATATTGACAAGAGTAGTAATGCAGATCAAAGTAGCACTTACAAAGGGGAAATCATACCAGGAAGGAAGAATCTAAATTTATAAAGATACTAGAAAGATAAAGAGATTAGGAAGGTAAATATTCATTCAGATTACTTATCGTATTAAGCCAGAAAATTCAAGAACGAATTTGGGCCTGGTTGGATCCTATTGTTACTTCAATCTCAACCACTGAATGTCCCCCATTTTTCTCCAGACAGCGATTCTGGGAGCAGGACACACGTCTTCGCTGCTCTTTCCTCTGCGCTGTTTAATGATGATTCAGGTGCAATCACCGAGCGGCCACAGACCCAACTTCCCGGCGGCGGCAGCGGCGTGTGCTTGGGAGCCAAGGACAGGGGACGCCCACCGAGAAAGCCCATCACGGGTCTGCATGACCTCGAGGCATATTCTGGCCACTCTTAGACCCGGGGACTGAATGGTAGCTAATGCCATCGATCCCCTGGAAAAACTCAATGTACTGACGTTCCCTCGCTCCTCTCGGCCTTTGATTCCTTCTCACCACTCAGTTTCACGCACGCTGAGATGTTGTCCCCAGGCGTTGGTCCTTGCAGGACATAAAACCGCATCTCAGTCTCAGTTACATGCTGGCAGCAGGGCCTGGGGTTGGGGGTCAGGGCGGGGGTCCTGAGTTGAAGCAAGTGCAGATTTTCATGGTGCGAATTCTCCAAGAAGGCCCCTGTGCAAGCTGCGAGCGTGAGGCCGCCGAGCACAGAGTGGGAACGCGACCCCAACCCAAGACGCTGCAGAGTGGGGTGCACCCCGCTCTGAGGTCCTCGCTGTGGCGCCGAGACCGCCCAGAGGGCCTTTGGGGTCCCACCCAAAGGGGTTCCTGTCCCAGCTTGGACAACTCCCTGCCGAGCAAACTTGTGCCCACCGGTCCAGCCTCCTGAGGCTCAGTTTCCTCACCTGCAAGAGGTGCAGGTGACCAGTTTCACGCAAGGTCCATATGAACAAGAGAGAGTTCATCTATTATTACGTAGATAACAGTATCTGTACCTACGGATACAGGTGTGCTGGCGCAACGCCTCACAAGCACCATTAGTTAGCTCCCCCCGCCGGCCCTGCGCCCGCGTTCCTGCACATGAGGCCCCCCAGTCTGTCGGGGGGGGGCGTCCGCCCTGTGGCCCGCACGCAGCCTCTGCCTGCTCTCTCTCCTTCTCCCGGGCACCTGGAGGTCCCGGAACCGTCTGCCCTTCACCCCGTGAGTGTGCTTCCCACTTTCATCACATCCCCAAATTCACAGGCTGCAGCCCTCACCGCCGCCCCCCCATGTGACTGTATTTGGAGATAAATAAGGAATTAAGGTCAACTAATTCAGTAGATAAGGAATTAGGTTCGTTGGGTTGGTATTTAAAGTGAAACGATGTCATGAGAGTGGGGCCCGCGTCAATAGGACTAGTGTCACTGGACAAGGAGACACCAAGGACCCGTGGGCTCAGAGCAAACAGCAAGCGAGGACACTGGGAGGGGACAGCCATCTGCGAGCCAGGGACACAGGCCTCAGGAGACACCAGCCCTGCCCACGCCTCATTTGGATCTGCTGCGAGCAGTGAGTGCCTCTCTTGAGCCGCCCCCGTCAGGGGGATTTTGTTACGGCCGTGAGCGGACCACACTGGTGACCCAGGGTCAGAGCACGGGGCCCCTCCTCGAGCGCCCAGGACTGCGTGTGCGCTGCACTTAGGGGCCCCGGAGCGCCAGAGGACACAGACACCAAATGGGAAAGGGGGTTTGGCCCCCCACGACGCACCCCAACCCCTGCCCCTTAGACCGGCCCGAGGACTTGCTTGTGCGGCACTGGCTTGGAGGCAAGTTGCCTTTCACGGCTAGTGAGTAAAACGTCGCAGAACCCGCTCAACCTGAGTCAAACACTCGGAGAGAAACCAAACTAGTGTCATCGGGACCGCTCTCTGCTTTGAGGTAACAATTCCGTAGAAATACAGCGACGGGTCAGGTAGTCTGTGACTTCCTGGAACGTGGTGAGACTTCTGCCCTACGCCACTCTGTGCTTGCGAAACGCTCGCTGCTGTCCAACAACTGACTGCCTCACTCCTTCCAGAAACCTCAGCGCCCAGAGTATTGACATCCACCACCAGGAGACAGATGCATTGTTCATATTCGTTATGCTAGGGTCATTTTCAGAAAACAGTTGTTAAAATGCAGGCCACTAAGAAAACATTGATTAAACCACTTTGTAAACATCTCATTCATTTTAATAGGAAAAAATGTTCACGTATGAAAAAGTAAGATACGAAAGATAAACACAGATCAAAGAACCAAATCAGCAGGGAGGCAGCAATTTGGAAGTCATCAATTATCCCAGAAAAAAAAAAAAAGGCTTCATTTTATTTCCAAAATATAAATTATGGAGCAAAGCTTTAAAAATTTTACTGCAGAAAACATCTGTCATCTTTATTTTTTGTCATCTTTTCTTTAGATTCATTTATTTATTTTGGAGAGAGAGAAAGCATGAACAGGAGGGGCAGAGGGAGAGGGAGAAGCAGACGCCCCACTGAGCGGGGAGCCTGACACGGGGCTCCATCCGAGGGCCCCGAGATCAGGACCTGAGCTGAAACCAAGAATCAGACCCTCACCAACTCTGCCACCTCGGGATCCCTTTATGTCATCTTTCTTTTAAAATGCATATTTGAATCAAATATGAAACAAATCTACTTGTGCCTATAATACACATATACATAATGCATAGGGTCGATACTTGTCAATAATAAAATAATATACGTTGCTATATGTTGATAAATTAGTGTCGCTATATAGTGACAGATGTAGATACAGATGGATACTTTGTTCTTTGATTGTAAGGATCTTGTTTTAACTCTCTGTTCAGTAATCTCACAGTAGCTGGTGATATTTACCTGCCACCAGTCATTAAAGGAAAACCTATTCAAATTTACTAGTCATTCAAACAATATAAATTAAAATAACAGGATTATATTTTTCTAGTACAAAATTTGCAAACATATTTGAAATACATAGGTGATATCGGTGGCATGGATGTAGGAAGTCAGGCACTGCTGGCCGATAGGTAAGGTGGCTTATTCTTCAAAATACATATGTTCCTTGACTCGGCAAATCTACTCCAAGGAATGTGCCCTATCGGATAAAGACAAATGTGTATTTAGCCAAAAAACCTAGTGCTTGGCTTGCAATGTGTAAAACGGGGACGTAATCTAAATTCCAGCTGCAGGGATTAGCCAAGCAAATGTACGGAACACACACGAGGGGTACGTTGCACACTACGCAGCAGGAGGGATAACGCAGCAGTCTCCTTTCACCAAATTGTAAGCCCCGTGAGGACAAGCGTCCTCTTTGTTTTACTCACTAAAGGGAGAAAAGACTCTTCTGTCGGGTACAAAGTGTCCATGCGATGTTAAAAATGGCTCCTGAAGAGTAAATGGGATAGGAACCCTTTAAAAACTAAGCACCTATTTAACCATTAGCTCATCTGGCAAAGATTTGTGGAGCCCCCTTTCCATGACACACGCTGCCCTAAGCTGGGGCGCCCCCCCCTACAGCTTATTACTTAGGGGAGAAACGGACACAGCACCACCCCCAGCAGGTGGGATTACACCTGTGCGTAGGAATGGGTGCAGGAAGCCGAGTCCCGCCACGCGGAGAAACCCGTTCTAGGCCCCCAGCAGCATGAGGGAGGGACGGACAGACGCCTGCCCGGGTGCTGAGCCCCCGGTTCGGACACGAGGCCCAGAGCCGCCAGGATACCCGCCAGAAATCCTTACTGTGCCCTAAGCGGCTCCCAGGTGAGTTTCCCCCACGTGAGTCTCGCCTCCACTTGCCCTCCTCTTGCCGCAGCCGCACCGTGACTGTGACAGAGGGTCACAGGTTCAGCTGTGAGGGGGAATCAGCAGAGACCCACTTCTGAAGCCTCTTCAAGGGCTGGAGACCATGTGTTGAGCATCCGTGGAAGTCACGTGCTAGAACGAGAGCCGGGCATCGTGGCGGCAGGAGCAGACCCTGCTCAGTCACCCCAGAGGGGAGCTGCCCACCCCGCAGGGCTGGGGCTGAGTTGGGACAAGAGCCAGGGAACGTTAGGACGCTGAGCACGCGGACCGACTCCTCCCGATCCCATCCAGCTGAAAACAGACACACGGCGTTCACAGCCTCGACGATGGGACCCTCTGTCCTCTGCCCCAGGCCACCCGAATTGATCAAATGGAAAGAAGGGAGGAAGATTTTGTGATATGGGAAAACCCGTTGCCCTCTTCAGTCAGTGGGAAGATGAGACCGTTCACAGCTTACAAAACCCGCATCCCCTCCAGCGGAGATCAGTCCTCTGGAGTGAAAACGCATTTGGCAGCACTCGGATCAAATCCAGACCGGTCTGCCTCTTCATTTGAGGATTTAGTTGACCTTCTCAACAAAGAAAAGAAAAGCAAACCGCCTCACTTACTATTTTAAAGAATAATGACGGCTCACTTTTGAAGGTTAGACAGTCAGTCGAGGTGCACCCAAGTCCCTCCAATCCCAAGCGACAAACACCAAGAACATATTAAGACATCTCAGAACAATGTACAACTTCAGAGAGAAATCATGGATCCTTGGGATGAAATGATCGATCTTCAGGAAAGCCTGGAACCGCTCCTCCAAAAACTGTGGGTAGGGAGACACTTGAACACACAAGACATAAAGCTCATTAATTTAAAGAAAGGATTTAAGGAGAAAAGCAGGACGTACTTTAAAAACATCGTGCACATGAGTGAAGACAATCAAACCCAAGAGCTCACGGGCGAGACGAGAGATCGCCCAACGGAGCAGCGTCTCTGTAGTCTGAACGTGCCCCGCTGGACGGGGAGGTCCGGAAGTGTCAGCAGGAGCCTCGAGGGGCCTGAGCCCCACCAGGAGAAGGGAGTCTGCGTCCTGGAAACGGAGAAGAGACGTCCCCGGCGCCAGAAACATCAGCCTCGCGTCCACGACCCGGAGAAGCTGGAAGACTGCCTTGTGTCCACGCTTCCACGTCCCATGAGAAACGCCCCGGGAGCTCCTGGCCACCTGCCCGAGGAGAGGAAGCAGCACAAGCTAGGAGGGGACAGGGGTCCGACTCCCGCGGTGCAGGAGTGTCTGTCTGTCTGTCCCGAGTGCAGCTCTGGTTCCTGCTGCCCAACGAGGGCTCCCCCACGACCCCTCCGTCGGCCCGGTCTGCTGCGGAAACAGGGGGCCCTGCCATCCGCTCCCCTCTGCCCGTTCCAACCAGTAAGCACCAGCACACCTGCACCCTTGCAGGATGACGGAGGACCGTCACTATTAGCATCAGAACGTGTCACGTACACGAAGGAACCGGGTGTCCACGCCCCACGAGTTCGCCTGCAGAGAACGTGACCCCCCCCCCGGGTGCTGCCAACACCTTCTCCGCCCGCGCTGCGACGGGTGCCCCCGATGCGGGGTGGGGTTCCCTCTCCCGCCAGCCTGGCCGCCTTTCCTCGTTCCTGGGCTCGATTAGCATGAGCATCACACAAGCAAGTTCGCTACAGAAGCCGCCGAACGGGATTCCCGACGGCAAGCTCGCTAGCTCGTCCACCGCTCGGCCAGACCAAAGCCCTGAGCAGACGTAAAACCCAGCACACTGTCCTGAGAGGAGGGACCTCGTGGGTTTATCAGGCCCCGATGCCCTGCAACAGCCGCAGACGTTCAAGGGCGCGTCCGGGAGGCATTTCCTCTGCACACGTCGGGGGTCGGCTGATGGAGGCTGGGCTCAGGTGGGAGCCAGGCTGCGGGTGAACCAGATCGGGTCCTCGTGCCTCGTCCTCCCCAGACCCGCAGGCCGGCCAGTCTTGTCCTTCTCGTGGAAATGACAAGGGCGCCGGAGAGCAGGCAATGCCTTCTAGAACCCAGGCTCTTCTAGAACCCTGAACCAGGTCACCGGGCCCACCGCGTGCTGGCTGAATCGTGCCCGATGGCCCAGGCTCTGGGAAGTCACAGAGGAGTGACCTGCGTCCCATGAAGGGGTGGCGGGGTCACAGGCAAGGATGTGGGGGGGGGGGCTGGGAGCTGGGGAGTCAGGGCCACTAATTCGGCCTCTCTGCCCCCAGCCCTGGGCAGGCAGTACCCGTCGCCCACCCGAGAGCCCCTGGACCGAGTTCAGGAGGAGCCTCGGGCCCACGGGGCCGACCGGCCCCCCACAGCTGCCCCACTCCTCCCTCCCTGCAAGGACGGGCGTGCTGGGACCGGCCGGGCTGCCCCGCTCACACACCAGCACAGTCTGACCCTAGGCCATCCCGACAGCCGGGATCCCTCACGGTAACCGCGTACCCCGCAGCAGCACTGGCCTGCGTGCAACAGACAGCTCTAACGCCCACGCAGCACCTCCGTCCCTGGCACACCCGTGCCTCACCCGTGACCCCCGCCAGCCCCGGAGATGGCTCGCAACGCCAGCTCTGTCTTTCTGCTCAGGACCTCAGGGCCCAGCCGTCCTGCCGTACAGACACAGGCCCCGAGCGCCTCGTCAGAGTGAGTCCCGCCTGGACGGCACTCACCGAGGGGGCAGGTGTGGGACAGACCCCTCCCTCCCACGGGCTCTCGGCCACACCGAGTCCTCAGCAGGGAAGCCCGGATGGGCCTCTCTCCGCACAGGGTCCTCGCAGTGCTTTTCGGGGACGACACAGAGCCCCTGTGACAGGAGCCCCCCGCCCGGGCTGAGCCCACGAGGAGACGTGACCTGTCCTTCTTCATCCTCCCAGACTTGTTAGGGCATCTCCACGTCTCTGCCCTGTGCTCCCAGCCTGGGCCCCTCAGGCCCCCACGGTCCCCTCGCTCTCCCCACTGCTGATTCTCTCGGTTGCATGAAGGTCTGAAACAGACCAGCCTCGCACCGCTGCCAATCCTCTTCCTCCCGGCGGGCACAGGCCAGACCATGAGGACCGCAGGGGGCAGGCCCAGGATCCCCTCGCTCCCACCCTCCTCCCTCCCTCCGCTCTCCCCCTGCTCTCCCTCCGTCCCTCCCCACAGCTGGGAGTACACCAGGCCATCCGGGTGACCAGTGGGCTGATATTTCTCTCCATCAGATACACGGGCCTGGTCTGAGGTCCTCCCTGCTCCCGCCGCAGTAAAACTTCTGGCTTCTTTAAGGGCACAAATCGCTGAGAACCATCTCCGAGAAGAACACATTAAACCCGAAGTCTGGAGACCCGAGGGACACGCTGCTCGTGTCGGGGGGAAGGCTCGCTGGGGACGAGGAGCGCGCCTGCAAATTAGATTCCTGGCCATCAACTGTGACATTCTGGAACTTATAACTGTTTAGAACATTAGCATCTAACATTTCCCTTGCTACACCCCGGAAAAAATATTTCCCCTAGAGAACTAATTACAAGAAATTGTAACCATAACTCTACAAGCACAAAAAATGGAAATGTGGATTTAAAAAATCAGCAGAGGTCACCTTCACATCGTGTGATCGTTAAAACTGAAGCAGCCAGGTACATTTTTTACGACACAATTAGCTCCGCAGTTGTGCAGGATAAATAAGTTCCGGAAGAATTCTGCACTACACAGTGCCTGTACTTAGCGCCACGGCACTGTGAATTCCTAAAATTGTCCAAAGGTAGATCTCACAGTGAGTATTCTTTAAAGATTTTTTTTTTTTTTATTTATTTGACAGCGAGAAACACAGCGAGAGAGGGGACACAAGCAGAGGGAATGGTAGCGGGAGAAGCAGGCTTCCCGCGGAGCAGGGAGCCCGATGCGGGGCTCGATCCCAGGACGCTGGGATCTGACCTGGGCCGAAGGCAGACGCTTAACGACTGAGCCACCCAGGCGCCCCTCACAGTGAGTATTCTTATTAAAAACACACACGCACAAACAAAAAGCAATGCAGCCAAAATTTCCTTCCAGGACTGACGAGGTCTGTTCACTCACTCTCCAGTCCCGTGTTTGCGATCTCCGCGGAACACAATTAACTAAGCTCCTCTGTTTATAGCTGCCTCCATCCTTTTTTTTTTTTTTTTTTTTTTCCTGCTTTCATTCTTATTTCAGATTGACAGAAAATGTTCCTTTACTCACTTATCCAGTAGCTATTTGTGAAAATATGTTCTTGATGCACACAAGTTGGTCACATGTTCCTCCACTGTGTTGTTTTAAATTTGCTCATTCAGCAAACATTTTGTGAGCACCTGCTGCCGGGCACCGGGTGTGTTGGGATAGAAACCCAAAGAGAAACGAGCTGCTTCCCTGGTGTCCAGGC
>JAQQSY010007024.1:0-10705 GCA_028646535.1 Procyon lotor
TCTTTATCCATTCGTCTGTTGAAGGGCATCTTGGCTCTTTTCACAGTTTGGCGATTGTGGCCATTGCTTCCACTTATTTTACAGAAGAGGAAAACAGAGGTTTGGAGACAGGCCATGACTCGTCAAGGCCACAAGGTTAGCCAGGACTGGCAGCAGGTCCTGTCGCTGGTGTGTTGGCTCAGAGTCCAGGGCCTCAGTGATGTGTCTCCTGTGGGCTCTGGGCAGCGTTGGCACATTGAAGACATACTCCAACCTTGGTGCTAGCTCAGGTTCTGAGCCTGGCATTACCCCTTGCCTCTTAAAGGTTTATCAAAGGTTGAGGCTTTTAGGCCAACAGAAAATGACTTCTTGTTCAGAGTTATGAAGAAGAAACCATCCAGAGCAAAGCTGCTGCAATCAGCTAGTTAGATGTGCAGAAAAACACTGGGACAACCTCCCTCTTGTGACTGTTTCTTTGTTTCCTTCATTGATCAATGTGCTCATTGTGACACATGTCCCATCACCTGTGAAGCTCTTGCGGTATGAGAGACGTTCCTTTGAAGTGCTTACTCCACTACATAATATAGAAAAATTTCAATGTTCATTGTTGATTAAATAATCTTAGTTACTAAAAAGGAAAACTGCCTCCTGGCATATTTGAGAAATTATCGGTTTCAAAATATGCATCCTTCTCTCTCCACCCCACTGAGTAGGTGGAAGCTCTCACAGTATTGGCATGAATGAATGAATGAGAGGTACCCTGACTCATCCCCCTGCTGGAGATGTCTTTTTAAAATGAAATAGGACTGTATCACTTTGCTTCTCAAAATCACTCACCAACTCCCCATTGTCTTCAGAGTAAAAAGCCTGAATGCCTTATCGCTGTCGTTATGATTCAACCCTTGATTCTTATTTTGCCCACAACTCCTGTTAAGCTGCTAAGGTATGGCAATTTGTCAAAGCTGTTTTGATGAATTAAGAGTAATAGAAACCCAAATTCAACCCATTTGAGAAAAAAGGAAATTTGATTTTAAAAATCTGGAAGTCCAACATATCTGATATTGTTGAGGTTCAGTCTCAGAGAGAGAGAGAGAGAGATCTTGCTTTGTAGGTCTCTGCTAACTTCACTAGGCAAACTGGCTCTTTTCAGGGGGCCAGAACATGGCTGTCAGAACCCCACACTGCCATGTGCCCCGCTGGACCACCAGAGTGAAAGTGGGTCTTCTCTTTCCGCAAATTCATATATCAATCCCAGAGAAGTTTCTGGTAGTTATCCTTGAGTATTATAACTATCCCAGAGAAACATCTGATTGGTTCTGCTGAAGTCATGTGACTACCACAGAGAAACCTCTGATTGGTTGGGCTCAAGTCACATGACTATCTCTAAATAATTGCTGTAGCCTGAAGGATGGAATATTCTAACTTAGTCAACTTGAACCATGTATCCCCTGAGTTCTATGGGCAGCCCCTCTGGGACCACAGTGAGAGGGGAGGTGGTTCCCCAAAAGAACCAGAAAAGATGCAGGAAGCCATGCTAAGCAGAAAACACATGGTGCTCTAGTCCACACCCACACACAGACTTTTAGGACTCCATGTGCCCACAGTATTCTCAGCCCGAATGCATTTCTTCTGTGAACTCTTCCTGGGAAAAACAAAAAACAAACAAACAAAAAGAAAACTGCCTCCTCTGGGAAGCCTTCCCAAATTCTTCTGAGTAATGTAGTTATTTCCCACTTCTGTGTTTACACCAAACTTTTGCATATTTCTATCATAGAAATGCCTTATTTACGTATCTGCCTCTTCCACCAGACTGTGGGTTTAGTTTGAACTCTTTTATGTAGCTTGCTCCCTTCAGGGTTTAACACAGTGCCTGGCATGCAGTAGGTTCTAGATATATCTAGAAAGAGTGAATGAATTGAACAGTAAGAGCCTCTAAGATTTCTCTCAATTGAATCCTAAATATAACATTTTTATTCTTATTTTAAAATTCCTTATGTGTTTGCACCATTCATCTTGTTCATACGCATTCTTAAAAAGCTGCATATGAAATAATGTTCTCTTTTATACAGTGAAATTAGATGCTGGGCTGGAGAAGAGATCTTCATGTTTAAAACCTTCCACTTCATCAATTGCATGAAAACATAGAGACTTCTTGTTGAGGGTGCCTGCAGGTGGTATTGTTAATGTTTTAACACACATATTCTTGGGGAGTATTTGAAAGGTAACTTGGGAGTTTGTCTTCAACGTTGATATTACTCATTTTTCAAAAGAGACTGATGAGTGAGTCACTGGGGAAGAGGAAGTTATTAAGAGTGAGGGAGTATGAGTGTGTGTGTGTGTGTGTGTGTGTGTGTGTGTGTGTGTGTGTGTGTTTGCGCGCGTGCGCGCGCGCCTTTGTATATATGTGTGCTCGCTGAAAGGTATGTTGCTAGACATCAGACCTCTAATGGCTTGGGATTTCAAAGGGCAACATTAGACATCTTGATTTAGAGCTTGCAATCTACACTGTTCGTGCTCTTCCCTGCTTACTGATGTGTGTTAAGACTTCATGCGCAACTCACAGTTGTACTGACATGGATGTATTCTCCTGCTGTGTATTTATTTCTGTAAGATGTATGCATACCCCGAATCTACTTCCAGAGGAGTCAGTGGGTACTGATAAATGGAAAGAGAACATGAGAGGCCATAAGCAGGGGATCCAGCCTCAGGGGCTGAACGCAGTGGTGCACTCCATGGGAAATTTCTTCAATCCCGAGCCTTGATCCAGTTCTCTTCCTCAAAAATGGGGACAGCATTGGGGACTCCAGGGTTGCTGTGAGGATTAAAGAGATAATGTTCACAAGAGCCAAGGCTGGGGCCCGTCCTGCCAGTCACTTGGTCCAGTTGTTGAGTGTCCCGACCTCCTACCTTCCTGAAGGCTCTGACCGGCAGATTAAGTAAAGCAGAGTAAAGTGTTTCATAAATAAAACTTAGTTTGGGGCTTTTCTTCTTGTCTCCCACTGAGTCATAGGAACAAGTTCTTCAGCCCTCATTTCCCTCATCTTTAAAGTGGGGTGAGTATATGTCAGTCCCCACTGGTGGTGGAAAGGAGGGGAGACAATGCATGAGAAGGTGCTCAGCGGCTGGGAGGTACCAAAGCAATGTGTGCAGGGAAAGGAGACACACACATCAGTCCCACTAAAGGGAACAAGAGGCACAAATGGCCCCATCCCGTGGTGCAGGTGATAAATGGCATCAGTCATACCTGATTTCCTGGTGGCCTCTTGTAGTGTTGTTGTGAGTTTTTTATTTTTAATACTTTATTTGTAAGAGAGAGAGGGAACACAAGCAGGGGGAGTGGCAGCAGAGGGAGAAGCAGGCTCCCCACTGAGCAGAGAGCCCCATGGGGGGCTCCATCCCAGGACCCTGGGATCATGACCTGAGCTGAAGGCTGATACTTAACCAACTGAGCCACCCAGTCGTCCCCTCTTGTAGTGTTTGCATTGAGAAGTCCCTGGCATTTTACACAGATGGACTTGGGTCCAGAATCTGCCCATACCTTTGTTGGAATTGATGCCAAGTTCCCAGACTACTGAGTCTGGAAGGCAGATCGTAGTGAGCAATATAGAGAGTGCTCCTGGTGCACCGCAGGGGTCTAGAAGCCATGTCACATGTGCCATCTTGATCCTCACGCCCACCAGGTCTGTTGGGTGTTAGCAGCCGCTCCTCTCCAATGAGGAGCCATGAGCATGGAGGCTCAGGGAGTGTAAATGGCTTTTGGGAGTTGATGAGGCAAATTTAAATGGTGAAAGGAGCTTAAACCTGCATCTGCTGATTTCAGTGCAGGGACACCTTCACTCCACATTTAGATTGTAATTTCAGGAACAAAAAGGAAAACACCCTTATCACCTGGAAACTAAAATTATTCACGTTTCTCCCTAGAACTACGCTAAAAGAGAAATGTAACACATGGGCTTTTCACAAGACATCGAAGATGTTTTTTGTCAATGTCCATTGAAAGGCCCATGATTCAGAAATGCTCCAAGGAAGCTCCAGGTTAGATCTTTATGCCCTTCCATTTGTCAAATGGAAGATGCTTACACTGTGGGTCCCAGAGGCCGGAAGTGGAAGAAACAGGTGAACATGGCAGGAGGCTGGTTGGATTCTCTATCACATAAAGGATTTGGAGCTGTCTAGCCCTGTACCCAACAGCCCCGCCAGGCCGTGGGTATGTAGTTGGCTTTCACTGACCCCTTTCAGTGAGGGCTGGAGGACCGCTGAGTAGGATGCTGGAGAGAGGGTGCATACAGGGGTATAGCACTGGGCTGGAGCCCTTTTCACCCACAGTGAAATGCCTGCTGACTTATCCATCCATACCCACACACTTCAACTGCCCTTGGGGCCGCTGCATTTGGCCAAATCCAATCTAGAGTTTAAAACTCTAATCTCATATAAGATTCAGGGCTTTGCCCTCCTCAGTCACTGCCGGTGTGGCTAAAGGACATCCAGATGGGAAGCGGCTTAGCCGCTCTGTCCTTTGTTTTCCCTCCCTTCCCTGGAATGTGAGTGTGGAGGGAAAGGTCTGCCTCTGACATACCCACCCCCAATTCCTCTCTCTCCTGGGTCTTCAGTGTGTTGGATCAAAGATGATGAAAAGAGACTTATATAACCAACCATGTTTGTTCTTTTGCCATTGACTGACCGACCACTGATGTTCTCTTACTAGCAATAATAACAGACTCACCACTGGTTGGTGCTGGTTTGAAGGGCTTTGCATTTGATGACTCACTTAATCTTCACAATATCCCCTGAGTTAGATCTATTAGTATTCCCAGTTACAAATAAGGAACTCAGGCAAAAGGCCCAGCAACAGCCCAAAGTCAAATAGGGTGTGAACCCAGGGGCACCTTCTCCCTCACTGGGATATTCTCATGGTTGACTCAGTGCCCGCCATATTGGAGGCATGCCATGTTTTTGAAGGAATGAACGAATGAATGGACCCTTTGGAAACCCTTCAGAGAGAGTTAAATCCTAAAGATTGATGACAACTGTGGGTATGAAGAGTAAGTCAGAGATTTGTTTATATTTCTGGGGTGAGAAACAACCTTTTATTCAAGCAAAGGGGACCCTGAAACTCAAGTCCAGAGTTCAGTGTGTGCAGTTTCTGAGTTTGGATTCCTACTTGAAGAGGCAGGTGCCCCAGGGCAAAGTCACTGGGATGCCTGCCATAGAACCTGGATGGGAGCCCTGGAGACATCACTCACTGGCCACGGGACCTCAGGTGAGGTGTTTACCTCTGTGAAAGAATAGAGTGTTCTGACACTTGTTAAAACGGTAAGGAAGGGCGCCTGGGTGGCTCAGTTGGTTGAGCAACTGCCTTCGACTCAGGTCATGATCCCGGAGTCCAGGGATCAAGTTCCGCATCAGGCTCCCAGATCGATGGTGAGTCTGCTTCTCCCTCTGACCTTCTTCCCTCTCATACTTGCCTTCTCTCTGTCTTTCTCTCTCTCTCTCTCCCTCTCAAAAAATAAATAAAATCTTAAAAGAAAATAAAACGGTAAGGAAGACTCCATTCAGATCTATTACAAGGGGCTAAGGCTATTGCAACAGAGAAGAAAGATTGGACTCAACTCCAAATACAGCAAGGATGAGTGGGGATTTCTAGCCAAGGAGCATAATGGAAGATCGGGGATGAAAACATACTAAGAGGAGACCTTATGCATAGAGAGATTCTGTCTAAACCGACTCAACAAGATTCTCACTGAAGGCAGACAAGCATGATCAGATATCAGAAGAGGGAGATGAAGAGTTTTATCAGATATCAAGGATGGAGGTTCTTGATATACTGAATCAGCAGAATTCTTGCTGAAATAAGATTCCACAAACCAAAGACAGGGCCCCAGGACAAGGTGTGGTCCAAAAGAGAGCTCAGAGGAAGGAGCTTGTCTAAAGTTTGGTCAAGATGAGAGTCTTCGTCACTCTTGGGCTGACTCTTGTCTTATGCCCTCACATGGCTGCCGTGAAGATATCATGAGGTGGGGCAGCAGATGGGAAAGAGGAGGCTGGATTCCAGCCCTTAGGTCACAGGAGCTTTGTTATAATGCTGAGCCCCACCATGGTGCCATGAAAGCTGTCATAGACCATATGTCAACTAATGGAAGTGATGGCATTCCGGGAAAAGTTTATTTGCAAAAACAGGATTTTTGCTCCAAAATATAGGTTGATGACTGCTGTCTAGAGAGGGAGGGGAGCCTTTCTAATTAATGCAAAATTGCTATATAGGCTAGTGGAGCAGTGTTCACAGGGCCTTTATTCCTGCACGTTATCATTACTATTAATATTTCTTTCATAATCCAGTACTAATGTATGTATAGTATCAACCACTTTACAAACCCTTTGGGATAAAGTGGATATAACTTTTTTGGAACACATTTTCTGTGCGACCCTCCCAAGATTCTGATCTATGGAACCTGGGACAGGGAGGGCAGAGAGGGGCGGTGTCCCAAGAGGTGAGAGTACCCCATAGGGATGGGAGCACCTCCATGTAGAACACAACCATGTGATAACAGAGATCTCCTCCTGGGGCCACAAGCCACTTCTCCCTGTCCCTGCAAACGGGCCAAAAGATTTGACCCCACTCACCCCTACAGACAGGGAAGCAGATAGAGCAGATGGTCCAGAATGAGAGCAGAAAAAATCAGTCCACAGTCGACAGGCCCCATTGGAGAGAGGTGAGCACTGGTGGTCAGAAGGGCTTACACTTGAGGATGGAAGACAAAGGACTGGGGACCAGAGTAGCCAGCATGAGATGGGAAATGTGGAAGAAAGCAAGGGGGTGCCAATCCTGGTGCATTTCTGGCCGATAAGCAAGGCAGGAACAGCAGCTCTTTGAAACTGCCACAGGCCTGGTCCCTCCCAACCCCATCCCCCAGGTTCATGCCACCTGCCTTCAGCCAGTTGTGCGTGGACTTGGTTAATTTGCTGAAAACACGGCGCTGTTCATTCTTTTTTGCAGGAGCCTTGAAGCTTTGGGCTGGCGAAGAGTCAAGGCATCTCGCTCCCCTGAGCTCTCGCTCACATTTGAGACATTGTCATTGCTATCCTATATCGGCATCCTACCGAGGGAATTGTCATTAATCTAATGTTTCATCCTATGTGAGACCAAAAAATTCAGAATGTTTAAATGGGAGAGGATGACAGCTCTGCTCTCATCTTTTCTGGGTCAGTGGACTATTTAATAAGGTTTCAGCTTCATCCCTATCATTGCAATAATAACTGCATCTATACACTTTGAGCTCAAGCCTCCAGCAGGAGAAAGGAGATTCTATCGGACTAATATTCCAGCTCTTCCTCTCTGTAGACACATCTGTATTTCGTTTCTGAATTCAGATTGATTTTTGCAGTGCATTTCATGCTCCAGAGCATGAAAGCTGAGTTTTCTGCAATGAGCCGAATAAAGTTGAAGATTGGGTTCAACACAGTTGAGCTCCTTCAAGATATAAGACCCACAGTGTGCGTGGTGAGTCCTCGTTTCCCTCACCTGAGGTCAACAAAGACGAACTGAATGCTGAGTAGAAGACCAGCATTTCCTTCATGCCAACTGAGAGATGTGATTAGAACAGGGGTCACCCTGTGGGGCCAGGAAAGGCTTTCTGGGTGGAGAAGCTTTGGAGCTGTGACTTGAAGCATCAGCAGGAGTCCCCCAGAAGACAGAGAAGCAAGATGAGGCCTCCATTTATGAGTACTCCTGAGTATAGCTTGTCCACCTGTCTCAGGCAGGGCTCCCAGAGAAACAGAGCCAATATATGTATATAGAATTGGCTCACAGGATTCCAGGGGTGGGCAAGGCCTCACATCTGCAGGGTTCCTCAAGTTGGACAGCCAGGACTGTTGAGAGGTCAGCAGGCGCAAGATCCAGGAAATGGTATTTCAGTTCAAGTTCGAAAGCAGTCAAGCGGGAAATAGTTCACTCTTAAAAGGGGAGCAGCCTTCTTGCTGTATTTGGGCCTCCAACTGATTGAAAGAGGTTCCCCCACACCGGGGAGGGCGATCTGATTTGCTCAGTCCATGGAATCAAATGTTACTGTCATGCAAAAGCATCATTATGCTCACACTCAGAATATTTTACCAAATATCTGGGCATCCTGTGGCCCAGTCAAGTTGACCCATAAAATTAACCATCACAGGCCCTAAATCCAATGGCTGGTGTCCTTACAAGAGACAGGACAGGACACACAGAGACACAGAGAAGAGAAGGCTGTGAAGACAGAGGCAGGGAGTGCAGTGATGGTGCCCATAAGCCAGCCATCAGCGGAGCCATGGGGATCTGGAACAGACAAGGAAGGACCCCCCCCCCCACAGTCTCCAGAGGGAACCTGGCCCTCCTGACATGCCCTGCCTGCTGTTGGAGGTCTTGCTCTTGGCTCTTTCTTTGTTAAAGGACGGTCTGCAGGTGCCCAGTGTAAGAGAGATTCTAGATCCAACTGAGGAACATCTTTGACCTAATTAGAAGGACTGAATGAAAGATTTGTAGAGAATAACTTTCTCATCCTGTGATTCAGCACACAATGAGGTCATGTGTGCTCCCTGAAGTCACCGCCCATGGCCTGTGGTCCCCACAGCCTCACTTGATGGACATCCACGGGCGTGCTAGCCCAGCCTGCGCTCCCTGGCCCTGCGCCATCCCTCCGGCCATTTCCAGGCTCAGTGCCAGCACCCTGCGCCCATGGGGCTGTCTGCCCTGGCAGGACACCCCTCCCTCCCTCACCACAGGTGTGTGTAAACCCCTGGCCCTGCGCTTCCTCCTCAGGAAGGAAGGACACCCTCCTGATTCCGCTGCCTCTCTTTTTGGACTCCTATTGTACGGGTGTTGGACTTGCTGGAATGATCCCCTGTGCTTCTCTCTTTTCACCTTATTTTCCTTGTCCAGGACTTTTTACACTACTCTCTGGGACGTGTCCTTGAGCTCATCTTCTGAACATGTCGGTTCGTTTTGCAGATCTCCTCCCAGAGCCCCTCTCACTCTCCAATTGTCCCCTTTCTGTAGCATCTTGTGTTTTATGGGCGCAGTATCTTCTCCTCCATCTCTGAGGATATTTGTCATGGTTATTTCCAAGTTCCCTCTTCCCTGCACTCATTTCTGCATCCTCTGAGGGCCTTTGATTGGTTTATTTAGGTCTCTGTCTTTCATTTGGAAGGTTTTCCTCAAATGGCTACTGGCATTGGTAGGTGTTTACTGCTAATGAAGGGGGAAGGCCGTGAAAGGCTAGTGGCAGGGTCTGGGTGGGAGGGCCCCACCGTGGGACACAGGCAGGTGCCTCTTGGGGGGGTCAGGCAGCAGCAGGCCAGGTCTATGTCTGAAGGTGTTCCCTGGGGACCTCTACAGTCTCATGAATGGCATTCACCTTGGCATGGCTGCTGAGGATGTGGTTGCAAGATGGGAGGAGGAGTAGGGACTGGGGACACTATTTGTGATTCAGACCTTCTGTCCCCTTCCCTCTTTTCAGCCCTGTCCCCAGCACCCTTTTCTGTGTGTGGCCCAGCAGCACATGCCTGGGGGTAGGTCCTGGGCCAACTCTGGATGCAGAGTCAAGTACCCAGCCTTCAGCACCACCGGCCCGAGTGCTCACTGGTCCTCCGACAGCTGGAGGTTCTCCCAGGTTCTGTGGGGTGACCGGCTTGCTGGGCTCTGCTCTGAGAACACTGACCCCAGAGATTCCTCCAGAACACCAGGTCGGCTCCCCTGTAGGCCTTATCTTTTTGTACGTGTGATGACAGAGTTTGTCTTCTGGGATAAAATGTCCTGACATCTTTGTCCCAGTGGGTGTGTACTGTTTTTATTCCTTTACCCTCTGGCTAAGGGACTCATTCAGTCACTGAATATAATCACTTATGCTGTGCCAGGTGCTCTTCTAGAGCAATGGGCAGAAACGTGAGCATCCTGTCCCCCTGAGGCTTGCATTCCGGGGCTCTCCTGTGTCCAGTCAATCCCCCCCCCTCCCCCGTCAATTGGAAAGTGTCAACCATCTTCCTGCAAATCGCACTGTGTCCCTTCCCTCATGGAAACCCCTATAGAATCCTTATGCTGCAGCTGCATTGGACCCAAGTCCCTGGCCTGGTCTGAGTGTGTCATGGGCGGAGTCCTCCCTACCCCCTATTGTCCCCCATATCCCCCGTCTCCTGACTCAGATTCAGCCCCCTGCCTCCCACCTCTTCCTCCAGCACTCGGGGGACGAGTCTGCTGTTGCCATGGTAGACTTCACAGCACCCCATGGAGACAGGAATTGTACCCCCACCTTGCAGGTGAGGAAGGCTAGTGTCAGAAAGGTCAGTCACAGTTAAGGGAGGTCAAACAGTGAGCAAGCGGTGCCAGCTGGGTTCAAGCGAGGGCTCTCTGACTCCACAGTGCCCTTGGCTCCAAAACACTGTCCTCCTCTTACAGAAAAGGCCCATATTGCTTAGGAAGACGGGGAGCCATTCTCTCTCTCCTTTCCCCCTCCTAGCTTCCCGTTTCTCTCCCTCATCTGACACAGAACAATCCATGCCTAGCTCTGGCAGCATCCAGGAGCCAGGGACCCTTCTTGCCTTAGGAAGCCCAACACTTAAAGAGATTTGCTCCTTTTCTCCTCCCGAAAGGCCCATAGATCCCTGGGAATTGTCACCAGTGTGGCCACTCATCAGCCTCAGGTTGATGAAATGAGACTGCAGGGGATATGAATCCCTTTCTTGAGTTCTTGGTCAAAGTTTG
>JAQQSY010007025.1:0-10704 GCA_028646535.1 Procyon lotor
AGCGGTCCAGCCAGGCTTGAACCCAGGGCTGCCCAAGGGCCCCCCATTCCTAACCTCCCAACACGCCCACCTCGGACACTCGGGGTCACCTTTCCCTGAGAAAGAGAAAGACCCCACCCATCCTGCCCTCCCCTTAGGGCACTGGCCCCCGCCCAGGGCTCTGGAGCACAGAAGGGACGAGTGGCCATGGACCCCCTAGGAGGGCCCTGAAAGGCCTCTCACCCAGCCCCTGCCATCACCTGTCTTCTCCGGGTGATCCCCAGCAGTTAGAGGCCCTGGGAGCCGGCCTTCCTGCCCCTCCCCCACCCCTACCCCCTGCCGACCCTGGCAGGCTGCAGGCCCCGTGGCCAGGGCTCCAGCTCTGTTTACCTCATCGAGTGGCACCAGGACAAGGACCACTTAGGAGGATGAATGAGGTCTGGAGCTGTGGGCACCAGGAAAGTGACAGGACCTGCCCGGCTGTCACCAAGTGTCCCCTGTCCCCGCCCCCCAGCCTCCACTCAGCGGCTCGGTCGCTCTTTGTGGCTGAATCCCTCAGAAGGGCAGACCCCAGGAGACAGGACACAGTGTGCATTGCGAGCGTTCCTGTGGGTCCTGGTGACTGGGGACAGCGCTCCACACTGTGAGAGCGAGGGGCTTCTGCGGGCGCACGAGGGCTCCCCACCCGGGAGCCTGCGGAGGTGACAGGGTGGAATTTTCTCCGCTGCAGGCTAGGGGAGGGTCTCCCCGAGCCTCGTGGGCTCCAGCACCTTCCCCCACCACCCCCCGGACCCCTGGGTCCTCTGGAGAGGAGCCTTCCTAGGGGGAGGGGCTCTGGAAGCCGCCCCAGGCAGTCGGCTGGCCTTTGTTTTGTCCTAGAGGATCTCCCCAAGATTTCTTGGGAGCCAGCCTGCGTGTGCCAGGCCCGCTCTTGACTCAGCGGCAATCTCCAGCTCATAAAATTTGAGCCTCCCCTGGCTCAGCCCTCGGCCCCCGCCCACATCCTGGCCACCCCAGCCTGCCCCCTACGGAAACAACACTGAGTCGACGCTCCCTCAGCCAGATCCTGGGTGCCCTGCTTGCCAGCCCAGAGCCAGCGCCCGCCTGGGGTAGGGGCCGCTGTGGCCCAGACACTCTCACATTCCTGGGACTCGGTTTCCCCTTCGGAGACAGACTGCACAGTATTTGAAGGAGACAACCAATGGTAGCCTGTGGGCTGGAACCTGTATTAGCCGGGAAGCTGCTCCAGGGACCACCCTCCCCCGGAATCTTCAGTGGCTCCCCATTGCCCTCAGGGTCAAGTCCATTCCCACAGGACAGCTAAAACCCAGTGTGAGAGGGGTCTGTTCACTCCAACTCCTGGGGACCTGACGTACCGCACCCACAGCCCGGATGGGCTCCCCTCCCTCTGCCCTCCTGCCCGCAGCCAGACTGCCTATGCCCACCTCCCGCGCTGCCCCTCCCCAGCCGGCTGTTGGTTGCAACGTTGTCCCTCACCGGACTGACCTCTCGGGGGCCAGGGGCCTCGTCTCGGGCAGCGTCCCTGTTCCCAGTGCCCCGCATGGGCTGGCTCAGTAGTGCTGGGAGGGGGGTGCCGGATACTCCGTCACAGGAGTGAGGAGCAGCGCAGGGCCGGGAGACCAGAGAGGGCACTCGGGCCCAGGAGACGGCACAGACCTGACCCTGAGCCCTCCCTGCGCGCCCCCCCCCCCCCCCCCCGGCAGCCACCCTCAGACCCCGACGCCCGGACCTACCCAGGCTGCCCACGAGCCACCACCCTGGGCAGGCTGTCTGTCTGGGGAGGGATGTCCCCACCCCCAGCCGCCACTCCCAGATTGGCCTGGCTGCCGGGACTTACGACCCACCACCCCATCCCAGCGGCCCTGGGCACATCCGGGTCTCTCCCCCACACCCAACCCCACGCCACTAGCACTCAGGGGTCACCCCAGGTCCCGGACAGGCCCGGGCTGGTGCTGAGCCCGCAGACACACTCAGGCATGCGTGTGCCCCAGGGCCACGCATGAGGGGGCACCAACGGAGGCCCAGATACGGAGTATGCAGCCCCTGGTTCATGGACACACACAGGCACGCCTAGGCTCCGAACAGGCAAACCAGCAAACCCAGACAGCAGTGGGGGACCCAGACAGCCACCGTGGGCAGACGTAGCCAGGGTGCATCTGTCCCTCCGACAGAAGACTGGGTCCCCGTGTGCTGCCCGTGCCTCCCACAGCCCTCATGAGCACCAGCCACGCCCTCAGGGGCCCTGCAGTCTCCCCCAGGCAAGGCGCGGGAGGGACTGAGAGCCAAGGCGCCACCCTCCCCCTCCACCCTTCACCCCCTCAACCTGCACGGTGCAGCTTCGGCTCCGCCCCTCTGGGCCTCAGTTTCCTCCTCTGTCTGCCCTGGGCTGAGCGGCCAACTCAGCTACCCCAGGCTCCCTCCCCCAGGGCCCGGGAATCAGGCTCCTCCAGGGGGCAGGCCAGCCGGGGAAGGAGCCCGCCCCCACCCCGCCCCCACCCCCTCCGCCTTTGCCCAAAAGGAGCCCCAGCGCGGGCCTGACGTCAGGCCCCAGGAAGGCGGTGGGGCTGCCGGACTGAGTGGCCCACAGAGCTGCCCCAGGAGGTCGTCCAGGCTTAGGCTGTGCCGGCTCCGTCTCAAGCCGCCGGACTAGGCGAAGGTGCGGTGAGTGCCCCCAAGGGCTGTCCCCTGCCTCCCGGAGCTGGACAGCGCCCGAGTGTCCTCACTCCCCAGCCAGGCGGGCAGCACAGGGGCTGAGGGACCCAGAAGCTGCCCTCAGACCCGGGGAGGGGAGAGTTCAGAGCCTGAAAGGGCTTTGAAGTCCCACCCTGCAGGGAGCCACTGTACAGATAGGAAAAGTGAGACCCCGAGGGCCAGGGGGGTGGGTGGTCCCAACTGGCCAGGCTGGGCAAAGAGAGGGGAAGGGAGGGCTCCCAGGGGCTTGTGGGGTCCTGCCTCCTGACCCCGGAGCCCCACCAGGGCTCTTCCCACCCCCCACTTCCCTGGAGTTCATTCATTCATTCAGCGCTCTCACTGATCATCTGCGGGGTGCCCAAAGCTCTGCCTCGGTTTTCCTACCTGTCGAGGCACTAGGGTGGCCCCAGAGGCCAGGGCAAGGAAGGGATTGGGTGCTTGACCACCTTGACCGCCTCTGGCACCTTGGCCATCACTGTCCCCCAGGCTGGGGCAGGGCCAGGGGTCGAGGGATTCGTGTGGACAGGCTCCTGGCCGTGCCACCCCACAGCTCAGGGTCTATGCTCCAGCCCTGGCCCTCTGCCCACTCTTTCAGAAGTGGGGAAACTGAGGCCCAGGGCAGCTGGCCCCCCCAGCCCCCAGCATGAACCTCGGAGCTGGCACTGCCCCCCCCCCGGCCCCGGCTGGCGGTGAGCACCCTGGGAGAAAGGCTACAGGAACAGGGTCCCCAGGGGGGCGGGCGGGTTGGGAACTGGCCGGTGGCCAGGGTGCCGGGCAGGACAGACAAGGAGCAGCTGTGCAACCTCGGGCAAGACTGGGGACAGAGGGACGGCAGGACAGCGGGATGGTGGGAGGGTGGTGGCAGCTCACAGCCCTCTGACCGGGGCCGGACCTGCCTCCAGGCCCCCATACTCTCTGCCACGATTGGTCCCTCCCGGGCACAGGGCCGCCCAGGGTGCCACCCCTTCCCCTCCGGTAGCTTCCCACAGCATGGCCATGGGCAAGTCACTGCCCCTCTCTGAGCCTTGGCAAAGGTAGGGGCTGGGGGAGGGGGCTGCTCTTTCTAGAGCCCCGGTCTGTGTGGGGAGGGGGTCTGAAGTTCTCCAAGCACCTGCACACTGCTCTCATTTTGTCCCAGGGGACTTGACGGGCAGGCCGTGGGTCTCAATGTGCCCACTTCACAGACGACGAAACTAAGGCCCAGAGGGGCCGGAGTGGTCTCTTTAAACCATCCATCTGGTCATTCAGCTGCAGTCCTCACGGACTGTGAGGGAAAGCAAATAATCCCCGAGCTGCCAGGGGGTGGGAGACCAGCAAAAAACAAAGCCAGTGGAGAGAAGTCGGTGCAGGGAGCTGGGCGATCTGGGAGGGCTTCCCGGAGGAGGTGCACTGGGGCCTGAAGAACTCCCTCAGCAGACCCTGCCCCACCCAGGGGAGTGGCCCCCACAGCAAGTCAAGACAAATGTGTCCCTCAGCCAGGCCGGCCTGCAGGCTTCTCAAGGGTCCTGAGTGCAGAAGCTCCCACCTCAGGGCCTTTGCCATGTTCCTCCTCCTGCCTCGAGCACCTGTTCCCCCAGAGCCTCCTGAGGCCCCTCCTGCCCCCCAGGTTGCTCCCCCAACCTGGCCACAGCTGTGAGCTCTTGAGTAGGGCCAGACCTGCCCGGGAGCCTCCGTGCCCTCTGCACCTGCACCCCTGGGGGTTCAAGGTCAGGTCCGAAGCATAGGGTCCTAACCACGCCCCTGACCCTGACCCCAGGCTATGTGTCCTGGGCCAGGCTGCTGGCCCTGACCCGGGCCTCCAGTTCCTGGTCTGCACCGTGGGTGGCAGTCAACTTTTAGGGGCACGGGGTCGGCTGGGGTGCCAAGGGGCAGAGCTCAAGTCACAGCTCCTCCCCCCCCCCCGAGTGACCCCCGACACGCCGCTGAACCGTCCTGGCCTCAGTGTCCTCACGAACAAAATCGGGCCAGCCGCACAGAACAGGGGGCATCTTGGGAGGAGACAGAGGGGACCGGGGAGGAGTCATCTCGAAGACAACCCATGGACCGTGGGGTCACAGCTCTCCCTCAGTGGAGGGGTGTTCAGGGGCTGGGGGAGGACCGTGTGAGCTGGGGATTAGGGTGCTAGGCGCCTTCAGCGGGTGACACAGGCAGAGATGGGTCTGCAGACAGCTCGCCCCGAGAGAAGCTGGAGGGCGGGGGTCCGCGGCTCTGAGCACCTGCACAGCACCCCGGGGCCAGCCGTGCCTGCAGCCCCCCCTCCCAGAGAAACCTGCGCCTCCTCCAGGGCTGAGGATGTGGGGGGCGGACTGTGGGCAGAGTCAGGCCCGATGGAGCCCAGGGCCCCTTGTCCCCTGCACTCACCCCACACCCTCCCATGACCCCTGTCCCAGAGCCAGGGGGAGGGAGCCGGGCCGGGATGGGAACCCGGATTCTGGCCGGCGCCACCTAGGACCTGCTAGGTGACCGAAGGCCAGTCTGGCCCCTCTTAGAGACCTCGGTAGGGACCCAGCAGTCCCTGGATGGAATGAGCAGAGAGGCTCAGACCAGCCAAAAACAGCAGGCGATGTTCTAAAGCAGATGCCATGAAACCAAGAATAATCGTAAAAATAAACAGGCAGATGGTCCCCCCAATAATGGCCATTTGGGCCTTGGAAGGCGAGGAGGGTCACCCACCAGCAGCCTGGGCATGCACACAGGCACTCTCCGCCGCGGCCATGCCCTCGTGCACAAGCCCCAGGTCCTGAGCTGCCAGCCCCCCACCCTGGTCCCACCCCGCCGGGGCCAGGTGTTCTGGACCCGGGTTGGGTTCCGGCTACACCAGCTTTGTGCTGTGTGATCCAGGGCATGTGGCTCACCTCTCTGGGCTCCTGTTTCCTCCTCGGTGGATTGTAAGTGTCCCGCAGATGCCCAGCCCACAGCAGATGCTCTGAGCACCTGTGGGGGAAAGACCAGGCCTGCCCCTCTTGGCCTCTGGTACAGACCAAACTCCAGGCTGCCGCCGGGAGGCCCAGGGCCAAGGCCAGGCTCCCTGTCTGCCTGGTACCCTACGTAGCAGGACCAAGGCAGCCAGCTGCAGGACTGGCGTCCGCTGGGAGAATGGACAACTGCAAGAGCCCGCACAGGGAGGGGGCGTGGTTTTGAGAAGAGCCAAGATGTTAGGACGTGCCCACCCCTGCCAAGAAGGGGACCCGTCTCGGGGTCGTGGGCAGGTACCAGTTCCTGGCATTGTTGGGCACACAGCAGGGACCCAGCGAGCTGGGAGCGGCAGCCTCCCATCACTTGCTGGAGAGGACAAGGTCAAATGACCTGGACAAATGTGTGCGTTCCCTGCTCTAGGGCCAGGGGAAGGGTGAGGATGACAGGGACAAGCTGGACCCCACAGGGTAACAGGGTGGGCTTCCCAGAGGAGGTATCAACCCTTCCTGTGCTGCCCTGTCCCGGCTGCTGGAGGAACAGACTGGAGACCTGTCCCCAGCCCCTCCCCCACCAGCCCCACCCCACTCCCAAGGCTCCCACTGGGAGGGCCAAGCAGTCCTGAAGATGGGTGGGCAAAATGTTGGGGAGGGAGGGGGAGGGGAGGGAGCGAGGAAGAGTCCGGGTTGGAGGAAGAGCTCGGGCCGAAGCTCAAAGTCGGAGGGTGCGTGGAGTGTCATCAGACAGTCGGGGAGTAGTGAGAGTGGAGAGAGGGTCCCCCAACTCTATCCAGGGCCCCAGGGCCCTCCCAGGGAGGGCCCCTACCAAGGGCATCGCCCCTTACCCACATGCCTCCCTGGAGGGTCTCCGCAAAGCTCTGGAAGGCCTGTGATGTGCAGGGCTCTGGGTCTCCCCACCGCCCTCACCGTGCACCCCCACCTCCCCCCACCTCTGGCCACACCTGCACCAGGAGCTCTGGGTTGAGCCCTCCTCCAAGGCTGGCTGGGGCCCGAAGCCTTGCAGGAGCCTGGGAAGGAAGCCTGCGAGGTCACCTCTGGTCAGGAACCTGCCTCCCAGCGAGCTGGATCTGGGCCCGGCACCATGCACCATGTTCGAGGCCCTGTGAGGGTGGCCCCTGGCCTCAGCCTCCCAGGATGTTCACCCAGGCTTCCACACCTGCAGAGTCCACTGCCTCCTCCAGGAAGCCTTCCCTGATCCCACCTTCCTTTGCCTCCCAGTCACCCTGCCAGCATTCAGCTGGGAATCTATCCATCTGGGAGATCCCCCAGACTCTCCACCCAAGACACCCTGCAGGTCTCAGATCCATAAGAGAACCATGGGCGAATGGGGGGCTGCTGGGTGGGGGCATCAGGCCTGGGTCTAAATTGGACTCTGCTCCTGCTCAGTATGGGGCTCGCCCCCCCTACACACACACTTCTCAGGTTCTCACCTGGAAAATGGAAGTCCTGGCTTTCCAGTCTGCTGGGTGGAGGAGAGCGACACCCAAGCATCAGGCCCCAAGGCCCCGTGGAAACACCCAGCAAGTGCTCTCTGTATGTGAAAGCGTGCAGTTCAGGGTCAGCCCAGCCAGGGACAAGCCCCAAGGCTCAACGGGGTGGCCCCAGTTTGGTTGCTGAAGCTCCCTGTCTCTGCGTCCTGTGTCCTCACTTTAAAATATGGATTAAAGCCTCTCCCAATAATAGGAGGAATCTAGATGTCCCTTTCCACCTGCTCCCACCACAGCACCCCCCCTCCAAGAGCAGGGGTGAGAGAGAGCAGGCCATTGCCAAAGACATGCCAAATGGAGAGTCCGGGGGCCATGGGCTGAGCTCAGGGGGAGCCAATTTGGGCTGCAAAATAGAAAGACTTTCTTTATCTTCAGGGCAGCTTCACAATGAAGCAGGCTAACCTGGGGCGAGCTCCCCATCCTCAAAGGAATGCAAGCTAAGCTCTCGCAAATTCACTCACTCATCCACTCGACATGCACTGAATGTGATCTACGATCCTCTCCTCTGTAGAAATTCACAGACTAGTGGGGACACCAGACAAGTGGCCAGGCAATGACAGAGCCACGGTGCTAAGAGAGCCCCAAAGAGGCCAGAGATCTACTTAAGACAACCAGGGAGGGCTCTCTGAAGGAGGAGGTATCCAAACTGAAGAGAGCCAGCATGTGAATACATGTGTAGGTAGGGTTATTTTGGTCACAGGGGACAGAAACTCAGCTCAAACTAATGTAAGCCAGAGAGGGAGGTAATAGCTTCATTTAACTGACAAGTCCCAGGATACCAGCTTCAGGCAGGGCTGGATCCAGGCACTTGAACCATATCCTCAGGACTCGGTCTCTGTACTTGGTCCTGCTTCCCTGGGTGGCCAGCAGGAGCTTGATCTCACAACCCCAGGGAGGAGAGAGCTATCGAAAGTCCCTGGCGCCAGCCATGGCTGACCAATCACCATAGCCCAGGGCAGCTAGCTCATCACTGGGGTAGTTGGGCTCGGGGCTGCCGGAGCTCAAGAACAAGACCGGGGAATGGAGCAGGACCACGTCCCCAAAGGACTTTTTCCCGCAAATGGTGAAGGGAGGCTGAGCCAGCCTGCCCAGGGGTGTGCAAGGGCCTCCTCTGACCCCAGGAAGCCCTGGGCCTGGGTCTCAGCCCAGCCCCCAACCCCCATCTCCCCAGAAGCCACCATCACTCCTCCACCCTGCCCCCTGGAAGAGCCCCCTGGAGCAGTCCAGAGACAGGCGGTGTTGCCAGGTGGCAAAGACATTTTGGAAGGTGCAGACATGTCCAAACCTTGCAGCGTTTCAGAGCTGGCGGTGCCCACTGTATAGATGGCAAGACTGAGTCCTGCAAGGGGCCTGGGAGGGCCCAGGCGGGAGGGACAGAATCCTGCCCCCTCCTTCTGAGACCCCTCACTTTCTCTGAGACAGGTAGGAGCAGAAAGAGGGAAGGAAGGAAAGAGGCAGGCAGAGCGAGGCCCTATAGGGGCTGGGAACCAGCGCGGGGGGTGGGGGGGGTGAGGGGAGGGAGACGCACCCGACCGTCCAGCTGCCCCGTCAAACCGCCGCCCTCCAGCCGCTCACTCCCACCCAGGACGGGACTCACTCCTGGGGGCAGGGCGCTGCGCGGGGAGCCCCTGCCGCCTCCCGCTGCCCTTCTCCCAAGGGGCCCCCATTCCCTAACCCTCACCTGGGTGCGCCCTGGGCCCCGTCTCCCCTCCCCCCCCCAAGCCCCTTCAGGGCCCATCCTGTGCCACCTCCCGGCATGCCTCGGGGCAGCCTGAGGTGGCTTCAAACTGCCCACCTTACAGGTGAGGACACTGAGGGTTGTTGTAGGGTGTGCAGGGTGGGCTATGCTCCAGGCCCCCACCCACCGTGTGTCTCCCCAGCTGACCCTGAGCCCCCGAGAGCAGCCCGCGTCTCTCTGTTCTGCCCGGAGAAGTCCCTGAACGTGGGTAGACCGAGCAGGCGGGGGAAGCAGGCAGTGCCCAGGCCCTAAGCCCAGGACGGTCGCCCTCGAGCTGATTCTAGGCCCCGGGCCAGCCCCACGCCAGACACGACGAGGACATGGCCTGTGCCCGCGGGGCTCCGGCCAGCTGGCCCCGGCTACGAGGTCTGCTCCACCTCAGCCAGGCCCAGCACACCGGCCAGGAAGGGGGAGGACACAGGGCTGTGCTCCCCCCTCAGACTGGCTCCCAGGAAAGAGCCCCGCCTCCCCCCTCAGGCTGCGGAAGGCACTAGTGACCCCATTTAGCAGATGAAGAGACCAAGGCTCACTGACAGGGCCGAGGTCCCCAGGCGAGGGAGTGGCAAAGCCGGCCTGGAACCCAGGTCCTGGGGCCCCTCTACTCGCTCTCCACCCCACGGCCGGTCTGAAGGCCAGGTCTGTGCCTCCCCATCAGCCCGGGTGGGCGGGCCTGGGGCCAGGCTGTCCCCACAGAGGAGCAGAACCTTCTCTCCTTTTCCCTCATTCCAGGCTATATTTAGAGGGCAAGCAGAGAGCAGGCACGTGGGGAGTGGGTGCCGTGCGCCTGCCGGCGGAGGGGCCACTTGCCTGGGTGCCCCCGTCCCCTCGGGACCAAGCGTCTGGCTGTGGGCTCACCTGAGACAGGCCCAGGTTCAAGTCCTGGCCTGTCACTCCCAGAGCTTCGGTTTCTTCAAGTGTGAGGGCAGGAGGCCCAGGACGGGGACCAGCACCCGGCTCTCCGCGGCACCCACACCCCGAATCTGCCAGAAACAGCAGGAGGCAGGCTCTGCCGGTATGTGGCTGTGCGAGCAGGGAGACCGAGGCTCAGAGAGGTTCCTCAACAACCCAGAGCCGCTGGTGGTGTGTGGAGACCAACCTCAGTCGGCCACTGTCACTGTGCGAGCGCTCCCCCGACCCCAGTGCTCCGGCCATCGCGGGCAGTGACGCCCCACCCCGCCCTGAGTCCTGTCTTCCGTGAAAGTGCCTTGCACAGGCCCAGCCCTGGCCAGCAGGTGGGGTGGGGGCCTGTGTGTGCACAGCGGGAGAGCCGGCAGGAAGGGCTTGGGGGAGGCCAGAGGGAGCCACGAGACCAGGGGACGGGAGCACGGGGCTGCTGGGAGTGGGGCGGGCGGGCGGAGCACCCTGCTGAGGGTCACGTCCTTGACCACAGCAGATTCAGGGGTTGGCAGGGGAAGCCGTCCCAGGGGACGGTCAAGGAGCAGCGGGAGCTGAGGCAGTGAAGACCAATGGGGAAACTGAGGCCAGGAGAACAGAAGTCCTTCCTGAGGCCGTGGGGAAGGAGGAGGAGGAGAGAGGGGGCTGCTCAGCCCAGAAGCTCCCAGCCCAGCTCCTCCTCAGGCCCAGAGAGGGGCGGGCTGGGTGCTGTGTGGGCAGGTTCAGGAGGCCATCAGCTGGCCACCGCCCAGAAGACCTGCCTCCACAGTCCAGGCACTGGGCCCGGAGGCCCACCGTTGAGCTCCTCATTGTCAAAGCAAAATGAACAGATGCCCTAAAGAGGGGTCATTAAATGAAAATGCCTACATAGCCACTGTGAGAAGTAAGGCAGTGGAGTGAGGTGTGCGGGGGTGGGGGAGGGGGTGGGCTGTCTTATAACATGGACAGAGGCGGCCAGACT
>JAQQSY010007026.1:0-10702 GCA_028646535.1 Procyon lotor
AATACTCTCATTTCTCAGTTCACATCTGACACCTCACAAGTGTAGTTCACCTTACAACAGTATGATTTCATTTAACTGCCCTCATTTAACTTCTATTATCATCATACTTTTTATTTCTTTTTTTTAAAGATTTTATTTATTGGGGCGCCTAGGTGGCTCAGTGGGTTAAGGCCTCTGCCTTTGGCTCAGGTCATGATCTCGGGGTCCTGGGATCGAGCCCTGCGTTGGGCTCTCTGCTTGGCGGGGAGCCTGCTTCTGCCTCTCTCCCTGCCTGCCTCTCTGCCTACTTGTGATCTCTCTCTCTCTGTCAAGTAAATAAATAAAATCTTTAAAAAAAAAGAAGATTTTATTCTTTTTTGAGATGCTTGAGAGAGAGCTTGAGAGGAAAGAGGTCAGAGGGAGAAGCAGACTCCCCACAGAGCAGGGAGCCCGATCCTGGGACTCCAGGATCATGACCTGAGCTAAAGGCAGTCACCCAACTGACCCACGCAGGCTCCCATACTTTTTATTTCTAATACATTATAAATCCCACTTTACATTCATTATTTATAGTTTTTTGGTCATTTGTCTTATATGGCAGTTATAAGAAACAAAAATCAGATTTTTTAAAAAAGATTTTATTTATTTGATAGAGAAATCACAAGTAGGCAAAGAGACAGGCGGGGGGGGGGGGGAAGCAGGCTCCCCACTGAGCAGAGAGCCCGACGCGGGGCTCGATCCCAGGACTCTGAGATCATGACCTGAGCCGAAGGCAGAGGCTTTCACCCACTGAGCCACCCAGGCGTGCCCCAAAAAACCAGATTTTGGATACATCTACCTATTTACCATTTCTGGTGCTTCTCATTCCTTTTGTATGTCTTAGTTTCCATTTAATATCATTGCTCTTCAGCCCAGAGAACATCTTTTAGCATTTCTTGTTATGCAGGTCTTCCAGGGAGATTCTACTTTTAATTTGTCTGAAATTGTCTTTATTTCACTCTTATTTTTGAGAGAGATTTTTTTTCCCTGGCTAGATACTTTGGTGTTGAAAGGTTTTTCTTTCGGTACTTTTTTTCTCTTTTTTCTTTTCACATCCATTATTTCTGGTGAAAAGTCACTTGTCATTTGTTATTGTTACCCTGTATATGTCTCTTCCTCTGACTTCTTTAAATTTCTTTTCTTTTACATTTGTTTTCATCACTTTGGCTATAGTCTCCCATCGTGTATTTTGTATTTCTTCTGTTTGGGTTTTGCTGAGGGTGTGTGTGTGTGTGTGTGTGTTTATCATTAAATTGATATTTTCATTAAATTTGGAATCTTCAGTCATTAGTTCTGCCACATTCTCACCATTTTCTTCTCCCAGGACTGCAATTATATGACTACGGAAGTGTCTGATGTTGTCCTACAGGTCCTTCTGCCTCCATTACTCTTCCTTCAATATTTTCTTCCCTCTTTGGTCTTCAGAGGGAATGATTTCTACTGACTTTTTTTCTTCAGGTTCACTAGTTCTTTTTGTGTGTGTGTTTGCCATCTCCATTTTGCTACTCAGCTCACAGAATGAATTTTTTACTTCACTTATTGTACTTTTAAGTTCTAGAATTTCTACTCTTCTTAAGTATGTTAAAAAAATAATTTCTATTTCTGTGCTGATAGTCCTTATTTGTCCACTCATTGATCATATTTTCCTTTAATTCTCTGATGATACTTAAAATAACTGCTTTGCTATTTTTGCCTACTAAAATCCAATATTTGGATCATTTTGGCATCATTTTCTTTCTTTTTTTTTTTAAGATTTTATTTATTTATTTGACAGAGACACAGTGAGAGAGGGAACATAGGCAGAGGGAGTGGGAGAGGAAGAAGCAGGCTTCCCGCTGAGCAGGGAGCAGGATGTGGGGCTTGGGTTCATTACCTAAGCTGAAGGCTGATGCTTAACAACTGCGCCACCCAGGTGCCCCTTGGCATCATTTTCTATTGACTGTTGTTTTCTTTACAGATCATATTTTCTTAGGGTTTTTTGTTTGCTTGTTTTTGTTTTTTTGGCATGTTTAGCAATTTTTGATTGTATAGTAGTCATAATGGTTGATGCCTTATTGAGACTCTGGATTCTGTTCTCTTCTTTTGAAGAGCATTCATTTGTGTCTTTTTTTTTTTTCTTTAGATTTTATTTATATATTAGAGAGAGAGAGAGAGAACAAACAGTGGGGAGAGGCAGAGGGTGAGAGAGAAAGAAACAGACTCCCTAATGAGCAGGAAGCCCAATGTGGGGCTCGATCCCAGGACCCGGAGATCATGACCTGAGCCAAAGGTGGACACTTAACCGACTGAGCCACCCAGGTGCTGTCATTGGTTCACGTCCTAATAGTCAATTCAGTTTGCTTGGCCAAACACCTTGAACCTGTGTAGGCTTACTTTTATGTTTTCTTAGGGTGGATAGGTGGAAGTGTAAGGATGTTTCTCTAGCCTCTCTGACTTGACAGAAGTCACCCTCCAAACCTGAGACTCGTGTTGGTGCTTGGTGTTAGGCTTTGTTAGGGCAGGTGTTTGGAGGCCTTTGTCTAGTCATGGTCTTAAAGTAGGTGACAGCCTTTCTGATGTCTCCGATTACTATCTGGGTTACTTTGAACAAGGTGCTAGAGAGGCCTCTTCATCGTGACTGGATTGGAACGAGCATCCCCCTAGCACTGCTCAATCTCTATCTCTGGTCTTTTCTCGACCCCGTAGGAGTCACTCTGGTAAAATTCTGGTAGTCCCACCCTATGGGGAAGGAACTCACCAAATACTTCCACATCACACCCAGACTTTGGGGTCTCCCATGCATTGCTCCTCGTTTCAGTCCCATCAGCTGCTCCAGAGTCTAATATTTGCCTCCTGGCCATGTGGGACCAGCGCGCTTTGCTTGGATTCTAGCCCATTCATTGTCTGGCAGTCAGGAAGCCATCCCCGGGTAGAGTCATGGTGATCGGGAGGCACAACTTACAAGTTTTGCATCTTTCGGGATTATTGTCTCCTGCTGCTTGTTGTTTACATCTTGAAAACAGCAACCTCCCATATTTTTCTGTCTAGTGGTTGTGGAGGGAGGGCTCAGCTGCCAGTAAGTCCTCTGCCAGGCTGAGAGCTGTCCCTGGAGCCCCGTGGCCTGCTGCAGAGGGATTGATGTTCAGGCTCGATGCTCAGCTGTTGTCTTGGGATCTCCCTCGACCACCATCCTGGGGTTCCCTTTGCCTCTCTTTTGAGTTGAGTTCTCTGTTTTCGGGAATCCCACATCTTCCTATTTTCAGTTGATTTCTTTAGTTAGAGGAACCGTCAGTAACTTTCTGAGAAAGGGTGGCAGGAAGATACATTTTTTGAGGCCTGTGTATCTGAGAATATGTTTAGTAAACCATCACACTTGACTGATGGTTAATCGAGTAGGGAATTCTAGGTTGGAAATAATTTTCTCTCCTCATTTTAGGCACTTTTTCATTGATTATCTAATGCCATATGGATTTTGTGAAACTTTAATGTTAAAACCTGTTTTTGTTTTTGTTTTTTTTTTCTTTTTCTTTTCCTCTTTGGAAGCTGTCAGGACCTTTTTTCTTCCCCACTGTTGTGGAATTCCCATGTGGTGTGTTTTGTAGGGGTCTGTTTTCATCCATTGTGTGGGTACTTAGTGGGCTCTTTCAAATCAGAGGAAGTTTTCGTGAAGTTTCTCTTTGATTTCCTTCCCTTGATTTTACTGTTCTTTTTCTTCCGAAACATTTACTGTCCCCATATTGGACCTCCTAGGCTGGCTCTACAATTTTTTCCCCTCTCTGTTCCATCTCTTTGTATTCTTTATTTTGGAGGAATTTCTTCACTTTATCTTCCAATCCTTAGGTTGCATTTTCCATTGATGTACTATTTTTAATTAACAAAAGCTCTTTTTTTTTCCCCAAGATTTTATCTTTAAGTCATCTCTACACCCAATACGGGACTCGAACCCACAGCCCTAAGATCAAGAGTTGTATGCTCTTCAAACTGAGCCAACCAGGCACCCCTCTGTTTTCTTTTCCTGAATACTCCCTCGACTTTTTTTTTTTTCTTTTTAAAGAGATAGTATTCTATTACTGTTTTATGGATCTTTTCCTATCTCTGAAAATACTGATGTTTGTTTTTGGTAGACAAAACTTGGCCTCTGCATAGTTTTTGTTTGGTCCAAGTCACTTTTCTTCTGTGTTCATTTGGCCTCTGTCTTATGTGCTTTCCTCTGGGGTGTGTAGATGAATTTCTTGGTCATCTGGATTCCAGGTTTCACCCCATGCGTGAGCTAGCAGACACCTGGTTTCCTTGGAGCCTTTTATAGTTAAGGAGTGAATAGGAGCTGTCAGGACTGGAGGGTTCCATTGGGCATGTTGTGGCCCAGAGTTTGCTAACTCTTAAACTTCTGTCGGTGGCGCCTAGGGAAGAGGCGGTCCCCTCTGCAGCCCTGCCCTCAGGAACTGTCTAAAGCCTCTGGGGTTTTTCCCTCTCCTGGACAGACAAGGGGGCCTCCCACACCTCGTGAACTAGATAAAGTTGCCCCCAGAGTGCCTGTGCCCGTGAAGGAGGATGGATGGACCCACAGCTCAGTGGAGATCAAAGGCTCGTGTTCACCTTCAGAGAGCCCCAAGAACCTGTGATTGGTGGAACAGAGAAGACAAACCCTGAGCCCCCAAGGGCCCTGGCATCTGCCCACTCTGATGGCCCCCCCATCTCTCCCAGGCCCAGAACTGGTGACACCTCCACCCAGCCCAGGCACAGTGGAGGTCCAGGTCCGCTCTGCGTGCAGCCACTCCCCCTGCCCTATCTGGCATCCGTCATGCCAGGCTGCGGAAACCATGGGAGCTCCTGCTACCCACCGGCACCTCTCCCCCACGGCCACCTCTCCCCCACAGCCAGTGCCCAAGAGGGCTTGGCAGTGGACAGCAATGGATGTTTGCTAAGTGAAAACGTGTTAAGGAAAGACCCCAAGTTTCTTGCCTTTGGCCAAGTGGGGCCAGGTGGTGGTAAGGGCTCGGCGGGGGGCGGGGGGGGGGACCTATCCACTGCCTCTCCCTGGGCCCTCCCTGCCACAGCCCCAGCCCCTCACCACCAGGCTGTGAGCCGTCTTCCCGGGCACCGCCGAGGCAGAAGAGAGAACCCTAGTGCTGGAGGAACTCTCCACACGGCTGGGTGTAGCGGTGCATTTACAGGCTTAGAGAGGGGAAGGTACAGGATGTGCACACACAGCCAGCATCAGAGGCCACCTAGAAGGAACCGTGAGCTGCTGGAGCTCCTCTGGCTCATTGTTCCCAGCAGTGAGCCCAGCGTCTGGGGGAGAGAGGGCACGCAGAGGACCCTGGGTCATATGTACTTCCTGCTGCGGTGCAGAATGTCCCCTTATCACCTTTCCCTGGGGACTCCAGAGAGCAGAGATGAGGGCTCCCCACCTTCCCTCTGTAGCCTCCTGTCCCCTTCAAAGTTGGCCCGCTGGGTTGTTTCCTAAGGGCTCAGAAGTCCTTCTCTCTCTGTTCACCTTCTGGCCCGTCTTGTGTGATTCCTGCCAAGGTGCGGGCTGGTGGCCTGCCCAGTGGAACCAGAGCTTCGGGTGTGGATCTGTGGGATTGCCCCCCCCACCCGCTGTGCGTGGTCATACCACCAGGTTCACGGGAGGCCCCCTGTTTCTTTAGCTGCAGATCTGGGACACAGCTGGCCAGGAGCGATTCCGCACCATCACCCAGAGCTACTACCGCAGTGCCAACGGGGCCATCCTCGCTTACGACATCACCAAGAGGAGCTCCTTTCTGTCAGTGCCTCACTGGATTGAGGATGTGAGGAAGTACGCCGGCTCAAACATCGTGCAGCTGCTGATTGGTGAGCTGGGGGGGGACCGGGCAGGTCCAGCAGGGTTCCTCGGGACCAGGGATCTTGTCTTTAAACCTTCAGGGGTGTCACTGGATTTAGTTCCCATAACCCTGGCTCCTCCTTGTTTGTCAGGGGCTAGAGCTGAGGCTCAGAAAAGTGAAGTAATTTATCGCAATCCACAGAGCCTGTGAGCATACTCAGAGTTCCTGAGCTCTGCCGATCGTCATTCGGTGACCTGCTGTCACACCACACTCAACCATCTGTGTGTTTCCCCATCACTCTGAAATTTGTGAAAGCACCTATGCCAGGGACCCCGTCTGATTCAGGAGGCCTGGTGGGGCCCTTGAGTGTGCATTTCTCACAGGTTCCCAGGTGGCGCCATGTTTGTGCCCCAGGGACCCCACTTTGAGAACCACTGTTGCTCTTACCGCCATTTTCCCTTTTCCTCCTAAATCAACTTCCCAGACCCAAGCCCAAGAAGCTTTGGACCATTTGTGTGGTCCCTGGGGTCCTCATTCCAACTGTCAGGCTGATTCTTCCAAGACAAGATTGTACGGATAGGGCCTGGCCGTCACCCCAGCTGGGGAAAGGGTGATCTTGGTTCTACCCAGCCTGCCTGGCCTGGGATGGGGGTGTGCTTGGCGCAGCTGGACTCCCCAGGGCCAAGTGGAGTTCTCCTTACCCAGCCTTACACGTCCCTTTTATTTTTTATTTTTTTAAAGATTTTATTTATTTATTGGACAAAGAGAGACACAGCGAATAGACGTAACACAAGCAGGGGGAGGGGGAGGGAGAAGCAGGCTTCCCGCCGAGCAGAGAGCCCGATGTGGGGCTCGATCCCAGGACCCTGGGATCATGACCCGAGCTGAAGGCAGAGGCTTAATGACTGAGCCACCCAGGCACCCTTACACGTCCCTTTTATCCAAGACATTTAAAGTAAAACATCCTGTCATAGACCGTTTTATACAAATACAAAAATTAGAATAGTGCAGCGAACCCCAAATATTCATCCCCTGGCTTCAGCTATGAGCAACTCCATGGCTAGTCTCTCCTCTACCCTTGTCTCTTCTCCTCCATTGTCTTGCTTTGGGGTGAATCCCAGCATCATAACTATTTCACCTATAAATATTCCAGCATGAATCTATAAAAGATACAAACACTTAAAAAGTAATTTTTTTTTCACATCTGAAAAATATTGATGTTTTCATAATATAATCCAGTAGCTGATCAATGTTCAGATTTATCATTGCTCCTAAATATCACACGTACTTTTTTTTTTTTTCAGTTGAAAGTAGGATCCAAATAAGCCCCGCACATTGAAATTGGTTACTGCATCATTTCAGGCTACCAAAGAAAGTTGACAAAAGTTGACAAAAGTCAACCATTTAGAGACTTAAAAGAATTCTTCTAGAAATTGGGTCAGGGAGCGGTTGACCAGATTTTTTGGGAACATAATGGAACATCTGAGGAGAAGCTTATAGGAGAAGCCAGAGGTGCACAGAAAAGCAAAATAACCAAAAACCACGGGGCGCCTGGGTGGCTCAGTGGGTTAAAGCCTCTGCCTTCGGCTCAGGTCATGGTCTCAGGGTCCTGGGATTGAGCCCCACATCGGGCTCTCTGCTCAGCAGGGAGCCTCCTTCCTCCTCTCTCTCTCTGCCTGACTCTCTGCCTTCGTGTGATTTCTCTCTCTCTGTCAAATAAATAAGATCTTTAATAATAATAATAATAATTGAAAACCACGATCTTACAGTGAATGAGAGAATTCCAAAGGAAGACAGGAGAGAATAAGTAATAAGCATAACAAAATATTAGCAAAGAACAGACCCTGCAATGCTAGATTTCCTTGTTAACGCCCCCACATAGGGTGTGCCTGCAGAGTGCCAGCTGTTTTCCTGCTCCTTGTCACTGAAAGTGGCATCAGAGATGGGGAAACTGAGACTCAGGAATGAAGTGACTTACCTGAGGGTCGCACAGCAAGTGCAAGGGAGCCGAAGTTCCTTGCAGCTCTAAAGTACTACATTCTGTTCACCAAACTCTCCTGATCCTACTGGTTAGGAAGAAGCAATAAAAGACACAAGACTCTGCCAAAGATAAAAAAGGGGGGAAAAAACGAGTGATGGAAGGTTAGAATAAGGACTTTAAAATTTAAAAAGGTCTTTTTTTTTATTTTTCTTAAAAAAAAAAAGATGTCCACGCCAAACGGTATTTGTTGGTGGCAGACAGGGCCCCCAGAGTGTCTCAGCTCGGCCCTGCCCAGGGGAGGGAGGGGGACACAGGGCTTGCCAGCGGCTGCGGGCCCCACGGAGCCACTCCCGGCCTTTCCCCGCAGGGAACAAGTCAGACCTGGGCGAGCTCCGGGAGGTCCCGCTGGCCGAGGCGCAGAGCCTGGCGGAGCACTACGACATCCTGTGTGCCATCGAGACGTCGGCCAAGGACTCGAGCAACGTGGAGGAGGCCTTCGTGAGGGTGGCCACGGAGCTGGTCGTCAGGCACGGCGGCCCTCTGCTCAGCGAGAAGGGCACCGACCACATCCAGCTGGACAGCAAAGACGTCGGGGAGAGCTGGGGCTGTGGCTGCTGACCGGGGCTCGGGGCAGGCAGGCAGGCAGGGCCCCCCCCCCCCCATCTCTCCCTCTCTCTCTGGCCTGCCGGGCCCACCCCTCCAGAGCTGGCCCTCCATGGCGCCAGCAATTCTAGAGCAGCCGGATAAAGTCCTGGAATTATCCATTCCGTGGCCTGGGTACTTGATGGGGAGGCTCCCTTCGAGGAAGGAGGAAGCGAGGTGCCTTCTGAGGGAGACTTGGCGTCATACCGGGTGGCGGGTGTGGGGGGCCCATCCTGCCAGCCAGGGGCTGTCCCCTCCACGTCCTTCACTGTGGTGAGGGACGTCCACCTGGTGGACCACTGCAGGAGAAGGGGCCGGGACGTGCCTCCCCTGTTCCGCACGTACTGCTTCTGGCCATTCCACACCTTGCGCCTTGCTGTGGCTGGTGTGTTGGATTCTTCGGGGTCATTCTGGGGCCTTTGTGTGTGAGCCTCAGAGAGGGAGAGCCACCGGCCCGACACACTTGGTTCCAGAGCGCTCAGCCCCAGGGGAGCCCTGGTTCCTTCCAGGCGAGGAAACTTCTTCCTTTCTTCACTGCCAGCTCTAAGCTCACAGATAGCTTGGGGCTTGGCTTGCTGCCTTAGCAAGACCTCTCAAGTTTTCTCGTTTTCCGTGTAGCTTCTTGTTTGCATCGGCACGAGCCTGGGGTCAGGGCCCGCAGCCAAGCAGGGACTGTCTGCTGGCCAGGGGCCCGAAGTTTTGCCACTCAGGTTGCAAAACCAGCTGATTCTTCAGCACCGACTCTCAGAACTTGGAGGGGGTTGGGGGAATGAGCTAGGAATGTGGACATTTAAGGGAAAAGTAAAAAAAAGCCGGCATCCCTGAGGCTAATAAGGTCTGAGAGGGACCCTCGGGGCGCCTAGTCTGGCCTTTGCAGAAGCCCTTCCTGCCACCTGCAGAGCGACGGCTTGCCCACTGCTCCCAGTGCAGCTTAGGGTTTCCCGAATGAGAAAGACAAGGCCTTGGCAGTTCTGGCCTCCTCCTGGGCTCACCCGCCCTTAACAGCCTCAACGGGCGCCGCGGGCTGAGGTTAGAAGGCAGGTGGGGGCTGCCATTCCCGGGGCTCTGGGAAGCACACCATCCTCTGCGGGTAGTTCAGAGGATCACAGGGATAGAGCTGGGGGAGGCAGGCGGTCTTCCTGTACCACCCAGGCCCTCTGTGTCAGCCTAGCCCAGCCCCTTAGGCCCCTCTCCTGTGGGGCCCCAGGAAAGACACTGCCGTCAGAGCCACCTGGCCTGTGGCAAGCCCACATCATGGAGGTGGAGCCCAGGCAGGGCCGCAGGCTTCCTGCTGACTTCCCTTGCCTTCCACTTCCCACCCTTTGGCCTGCGTCACCCCCTCTCCCAGGCAGGCCCGACCGCAGAGCCAGAAGTCAGACCTGGTGCAGCAGCCGGACCCACAGCAGTCTGCTGAAGCAGGTCGGGCACGGAAGGCTTCCCTGGCTGAGACCGAGACAAGCAGGGCTAGTGACTCCCTTTCGGGCCGGGAGGCAGCCCTGGGGTGGCTGAGCCTGGCTCTGGAGAGGAAGGATGTCGGCCGGGTTGGACCAGGAGCTACCGAGCAGGGGCCTGCACTCAGGGGAACCGGCCCGCCGGTGGCCGGGTGGGGTGGGACCTGGGAGCAAGAAGGCCACTTGGTTTCCTTCCTTAGTGGCCTTGCCAGTGGGGTAGGGTGAGTGGGGCCCGGGAACCAGCTGCTGGCAGAGAGAGCTGGTGTCTGCTGGGTCCCTTGACCGCAGTGCCTGGGCTCTACTGGCAAAGTAGACTGTGCCTGTGACCGAGGCGCATTCCGGCCAAGGGCAGAGGTCCTCCAGCCCCATGACCTCTGCTAGGGGCTGATGTTTGGGCAGGCTGGAAGAGAAATCTCACGAAGCCTGACCTTGCAAAGACCTGCTTTGGGGGGCGGTGGTGGGGGTGAAGGGAGCCTTGGGGTGCAGACCTGGGCCTACTTCCCCACCCCCACCCCCGTGATTGACTTGCAGCCTCAGTTCCAGCTGAGCCCAGATACAGACTCTGTCCCTTGTTACCTGCTGTCCCTCTTGGGGCTGGATGGCTAGGGAATGCGGGAGGCCCTTCCAATCCACCTCCTTCACAGGGACGCCCTGCGGGGAGGCCCAGCAACAGGGAGCTGGCTGGCGACAGGGGCTTGGACTACATACATACCATCATCCTCCTCCTCCAGACCCCAGGGTTGGAGGCCTGAAACCTTGCAGGGCCTTGAGAAGGGAAGGGAGCAGCAGCCAGCCCAGCCAGGACCAGGGAGGTTTGGTTCACC
>JAQQSY010007027.1:0-10702 GCA_028646535.1 Procyon lotor
AGGCAGAGAGAGAGGAGGAAGCAGGCTCCCCACCAAACAGAGAGCCCAATGCGGGGCTCGATCGAAGGACCCTGAGATCATGATCTGAGCCAAAGGCAGAGGCTTAAACCACTGAGCCACTCAGGCGCCCCATCCATTGACCCTCTTATCTCTGGAATATATTGTTCTCATCACCCCTTCACATAAGTGAGAATGAGTCTGTAGTTTTTCTACTTTCACACTCTTCTCCACACTAATCTGTGACAGATATATTACCTATAAAGTATTTGGTACCACTTATACCTACTTAAAAACACTTTCAGGGCTCCTGGGTGCTCAAGTTGTGATCTCAGTTTGGTGAGATCAAGTCCTGCATCAGGCTCCAAGCTCATTGAGGAGTCTGCTTAAGACTCCTTCTCACTCTGTCTCTCCCTCCCCCTGCTCTCTCTCTCTCTAAAATAAATCTTAAACAATGGCAATAACAAAGAAAACACTTTCATTGATTCCTTATTTTTCCATGGATAAAGAAACCTAAAAACCAAAACTCATCATCACTTCACCTAAATCACTTTGGCAATGTTATCTTCCAGAAGATAAACTCAGCGTTATTTCTGACATCTCCAGACATATCATGAATCCAGTAAACCTGCTACCCTCTTTTTCCAAAAAGACATGGCCATTTTCACCATTTCCCTTCTCCAAAGGTGTTGTTCCTGCCTAGAAACTCCTACCTCTCTTTTTGGTCATAATGCTTCATCCTTCAATGTCCAAGCATGGCCCTTCTTTCTCCATGAAGCTTTGACAATTTGCCACCACCACGTATCTTCTCCCTCACCTGAAAATAGTATTATTTATTAGTATATCCTTAATTAGTTGTAAAAATTAACCTAAGATACTCTGAATACCTAATATCTCTATGCCTTTTTTGTTTTTAATCTCTCAACTAAAATATTAGGTTCCTGAGGGAAGGCCATGTGCCTTGAACAATTGACTTGTTATTATTAAAATTTTTATTTTGAAATAATTTGAGACCTAAGGAATATTTGTAAAAACATTAGGAAAAAATTACCATAAGTCCTTCACCCAAATGTGTGTATTGAGTGTATGCACATACATGTACTTATGTGTGTGTATATCTCCTTATATGTATGTATGTGTGACTGTATGTGGATAATGTTTCTGAACTGTTTGAGAGTAAGTTGTAGACATAATGCTTTACTTATAAACACTTTCACTGGGTAGTTCCTAAAAACAAGGACTTTCTGTTATACAGAACAATTATCAAAATCATCATTTAGAATGATAAAGAGCTATTATCTAATTGGCAAACTTTATTCAATTTCACCAGTTATCCCACTCATTTCCTTTCTAACAAAGTAAAAAGAAATCTGGTCCAGAATCCAATCTAGGGTCATTTGATGCCTTTAGTTGCCATACCTTCTTCTATCTCCTTTAATCTAAAACAGTCCTTCAGTCTTATTTTTCACAACTGTTGTTTTATTTTTATTTTTTTAAATTTTAATTTCAGTATGGTATAGTTAACATACAGTGTTATATTACTTTTAGGAGTATGATATAATGACTCAAAAATTCTGTACATTTCTCAGTGTTTATCATACATATTCTTAATCCCCTGCACCTATTTCACCCATTGTCCTACCTATTTCCCCTCTGGTAACCATCAGTTTGTTGTCTATAGTTAAGAATCTGTTTTTTGATTTCTCTTTTTTTCCCTTTGTTTGCTTTGTTTCATAAATTCCACGTAGGAGTAAAATTGTATGGTATTTGTCTTTGATTTATTTCACTTAGCATTATACTCTCTGTGTTCATCCATATCATTGCAAATGGCAAGATTTCATTCTTTTTTATGGCTGAGTAACATTCCATTGTGTGTGTGTGTGTGTGTGTGTGTGTGTATGTGTATGTGTATCAAATCTTTATCCATTCATCTGTTGATGGATACAAGAGCTGCTTCCATAATTTGGCTGTTATAAATAATGCTGTAATAAACATAGTGGTGCATATATCCTTTCAAATTAGTGTTTTTATATTTTTTTCTTTTTTGGATTTATTTATTTGCACATGTGTGCACAAGTAGGGGGAGGGACAGAGGGAGAGACCCTCAAGCAGACTCCCCACTGAGCACAGACCCTGACATGGGGATTGATCTCATGACCCACAAGATCGTGACCAGAGCCAAAACCAAGAATCAGATGCTTCACCTGAGCCACTCAAGTGCCTGTGTTTTGTGTTCTTTGGGCAGAAGTACCCAGTACTGCAATTACTGGAATGTAGGGTAGTTTTGCTTTTAACTTTTTGGGGAACCTCTGTACTGTTTTCCACAGTGGCTGCACCAGTTTGCATTCCCACCAGCAGAGCATGAGGGTTCCTTTCTTTCCACATCCTTGCCAACACTTGTTTCTTGCACTTTTGATTTTAGCCATTCTGATGGGTGTGAGGTGATATACCTCATTATAGTTTTGATTTGCATTTCTGTGATGTTGAGCATCTTTTCATGTCTCGGCTATCTGTATAGTCTTTGCATAAATGTCTGTTCATGTCTTTTGGCTATTTTTAATTATTTTCTGGGTGTTCAGTTTTATCAGTTTCTTTTATGTATTTTGAATACTAACCCTTTATGGGATATGTTGTTAGCAAATATCTTCTCCCACTCAGTAGGTTGTCTTTTAGTTTTGTTTTCTTTGCAGAAAGAAAACAAATTTTCCTGTTTTCTTTATTTGTTTTCTTTTTATTTTGATGTAGTCCCAATAGTTTGTTTTTATTTCCCTTGCCTCAGGAGACATGCCTAGAAAATGTTGATATGGTCTTTCAGGTCTCACATTTAGGTCTCTAATCCATTTTAAGTATATTTTTGTGTATTGTATAAGAAAGTGGTCCAGTTTCATTCTCTTACATGTTGCTGTCTAGTTTTCTCAACACCATTTGTTGGAGAGATGTTTTTCCCATTGCATAATCTCGCTTCTGTTGTTGAAGATCAATTGACCAAATAATCGTGGGTTTGTTTCTGGGCTTTCTATCCTGTTCTGTTGTTCTATGTGTCTATTTTTATGTCAGTACCATACTGTTCTGAATACTACAGCTTTGTAATATAACTTGAAGTTTCTAATTGTGATACCTCAAGCTTTGCTTTTCTATGTCCAGAATCATTTGGTTATTCAGAGTCTTTTGTGATTCTGTACAAATTTTAGGTTTGTTCAATCTCTTTCATCAGTGTTTTGTAGTTCTCATAGTACAGGTCCTCACCTTCTTGGTTAAATGTATTCCTAGGTATTTTACTATTTTTGCTGCAATTGCAAATGGGATTGCTTTTTTTTTTTTAATATTTATTTATTATTTATTTAGAGAGTGAGAATGGAGAATGGGTGGGAGGGGAAGAGCAAAGGGAAAGGGAGGGTCTTAAGCAGACTCCACACTGAGTGTGGAGCCCAATGTGGGGTTTGCTCTCATGACCCTGAGATCATGACCTGAGCTGAAATAAAGAGTCAGACGTTTAACCAACTGAGCTGCCCAGGCACCCCTGAGATTGCTTTCTTAGTTTTTCTTTCTGCTACTTCCTTATTAGTGTATAGAAATGTAATGGATTTCTGTATCCTATGACCTTACTGAATTCATTCATCAGTTCTAGTAGCTTTTAGGTGGAGTCTTTATTTTCTATATATGGTCTATATTTTTTATATATGGTGTCCTATCATCTACAAACAGTGAAAGTTTTACTACTACTTTACCAACTTGGGTGCCTCTTACTCCTTTTTTTTTCTGATTACCATGGCAAGGACTTCCCATAATAAGTTGAATAAAAGTGATGAGAGTGGACGTCCTTGTCTTGTATATGATCTTAGGGGGAAAGCTCTCAGTTTTTCATCATTGAGTATGAAGTTAGCCATGGGTTATTCATATATTGCCTTTATTTGGTTGAAGTATGTTCCCTACAAACCTATTTTGTTGAGAGTTTTTTTTTTTTTATCATAATTGGATGTTGTACTTTGTTAGGTGCTTTTCCTACACCTATTGAAATTATCATATGATTTTTAATCTTATTGATGTGATATATCACAGTAATTGATGGGTAAATATTGAACCACTCCTGCATTCTGGGAATAAATCCCACTTGATTGTGGTGAATAATTTTTTTAATGTATTTTTTGATTCAGTTTGCTAATATTTTATTGAGGATTTTTGCATCTGTATTCATCAGAGATAATGACCCATAGTTGTCTCTCTTTTTTTTTTTTTCAGTGTCTATCTGGTTTTGGTATCAGGGTAATGTAAGCCTCATAGAATGTATTTGGAAGTTTTCCTTCCTCCTCTATTCTTTGGAATAGTTTGAGAAGAATAGGTATTAGCAGTCCTTAGAATTATAATTTGGCATATGCAGGTACACAGTTGTTTAACAAGAACTTTTCCTTTTTTTTTTTTTTAAGTAGGCTCCACACTGGGCATGGAATCCAATTTGGGGCTTGAAACTCACAACCTTGAGATCAAGGGCCTGATGCTTCACCAACTGAGCCATCAAGATGCCTCTGATATTAATCCTTTAAATATTTGGTAGAATTCACCTGTAAAGCCATCTGATCCTGGACTTGGGTTTGTTGGGAGATTTTTAATCATTGATTTAATTTGATTGCTGGTAATTGGTCTATCCAAATTTTCTATTTCTTCCTGATTCAATTTTGGTAATTTATATATATCTGGGAATTTTCGTAATATTCTCATATGATGCACACTTTGACGTTTTTAGAGAGTACAGATAATTTTTTAGAATGTCCATCAACTTCAATTTTCTGTGAGGTTTCCTTATGATAAAATTCTAGTTATATATTTTTTTGGCAGTAATATCAAAGAAGTGATAAATTTTTCTCAGTACATTATGTCAGGAGACACTTGATTTCTATTTGTCTTGATAGTGGTGATAATAACCTTGGTCACTTGTTAAGGTGATATCTGCTAGGCATCTCCACTGTAAAGTTACTATTTTTCCCCTTGTAATTAAATATCTTATATAGAGATACTTGAGACTATGTAAATAGCTTATTTCATTTTTTTGAAATAATTTTAGACATAAAGAAAAGTTACAAACATTGTACAGCATTCCAGTATACCTGTATTCAGCTTCCCCTTATGTTAGCAACTTGCAGAAATATAATGCAATTGTCGGATCAGGAAATTAACATGAGTATAACACTCTTAACTATAGATCTTAATAGAATTTCACCAGTTTTTTCCCCTAATGCTATTTTTCTTTACCAGTGTAGGATCCCATATTGCTTTTATTTATTGTGACTTCTTAATCTCCTCTAATCTATGATTATTTCTCAATATTGCCTTGTTTTTTGTGACTCTGACACTTTTAATAAGGGTGGTTATTTGTTTTTTAGATTCTCAGAGTTTGCTCTAGTCTCCTGTGAGACTGGGTTATGCATTGGTGGCAAGAATGCCACAGAACTATTGTGTTTTTTGTCAGTGTATGATATCGGGAGAACATCGTGCTAATAGGTTTTATTGATGATGATGTTAACCTTGACCACCTGGTTAAGGTGGCGCCTGCTGAGTTCCTCTACTGTAAAGTTACTGTTTCTCCAGTTATAAACTGATCAGTATTTGGGGAACATATCTGGAGACTATACAAATGTATTGTTTCTCCTTAAATTTATACCACTGATTTTAGCATCTATTGGTGGATTTGCCTGCAACAGTTATCACTGTGGTCTTTCCCTAATGGTGATTTTTTCTGATGGACTGTTTCTCAATAAACATTTACTCACTAGTTGTAGCATCCATTGATTCTTGACTTGAACAGTTACTATTATGGTAACGGTCAGAGTGATGTACTAAATTCTCAATTTTGTTTCTTAAAAAAGAGCATGAGTTTTTCAGGCACATAAACTAGAACTGGTAAATTCCTATTGCCATCTTTGAACATACCAATTCTGTTTTATGTAGTTGTAGTGTTAGACTCCAATGAATATATTCAAATCTTGCATTTCTAGATGGTCATTAAAACCAGGGTTGCTTCAGGAAGACCTTAGAGGAATTATTATGGTAATTCTATGGGGCCATACCATATCTTTGGAGCTTTGAAAGTAGTTTTCACTGTATTTGGGTATTAGGCACAACAGTAGACCGTTCACAGGGTTTTTCAAGGTCATTTGGGGACCCAGGCTTTTATATTGTGGCTTCTACTCTTTCAGGTCATATTAGTTCTTGGCTAGATTCTCTGCATTTGGATGGCAGAGAAGAAGGAACTTGTAGAATTGCTTGGGAGGTTCTGGAAATGGCACATAGTATCTCTGCTTGCATTCCATTGGCCAGGATTTGCTTACATGGTCATTGTACCTGCAACGGAGGCTGGGAAATGTAGTTTATCTGTATGATCAAGAAGTAGAGGGACTGGCTTTGTTGAAACTTAGCATTTTCTCTTGTAGTTCTGATTCTTGGACATTATCAGATGGCACTGTGAAGCCTCGCATTTGGCTCAGAGATGGTTAATTAATGTGCTGAATGCATTAATTACATAGGGACATCTGTGAGTTTAGGGCTCTGCCTAATTTACAGAGAGAAGGCTTCCTTGATTTTTCATTCCAGTTGGCTTTGCAGCAACATTATTATTTCCCCTTGATTACACTGTTTGGATAAATTTTTACTTCAATAAATTACCAAATCAAAGTGTTCCTCCACCTAAGCAGTATACCCACATCTTCAGAAAGAAGTCATAAATCACTGTTCAACCCCAATTATCATAGAATAATCTGGAAGAGTTGAGCAGAAGATCTCGTAAGATGGAAGTACAGAACCAACATAGGGGGTGGAGAGAGAGCCATTGGGAGAGATGCCTCTTTCTTGCCTAATTTCTACCGCGAAAAACTGCCAAAGTCAAAACACTTTGAATCCTACCATCTCGTCAGGGGACAAAATGAATTTTTAGGACACTCCTGTTTAAAAGTACGAGTAACGTATACTGTAGTCAAAACCAAAATGCAGTCTTTGTGAATTTGTACCTTCTTCAAGTGAAATATTCCCGCCATCATCTATACACTAAAGAAATACTGGTCACTTCTACCACATATTGAAAGAGGCCCAAGCCCCTAGCAGTTTGGGCAAAGAACACCTCTACCACTCATTAGAGAACATCATTATAGAAACCTATTGTAGAGGAGTGAGGCAAACCAATTGAAAAGGGAGTGGGAAAATTCTTATAACTCTTGATGCTTCATTTTAAAGGAATAGTGTTCTCACTAGGAACTGCATAAGATTATGCCCTGAGAGCAACTTAAGAAAATTAATAAATCTAGCTAAGTGTAGAGTTATAACAGAAAATTATCATTCCAAATCCTATGTGATAGATAAAATTAGCTGTTTGCAAATCAGAAGGATGTTAAGGTAATGTGGCAGAGAAAATGTTTGCAGCTGAACATAATTCCCTATGATTGATCCTGGCCGCAAAGTTTCCTGATGGCAAAAATTTATGGCAAAGTTGGCATTGCCACCGTCACTTTGTGCTGCTGTTTCCACTGTCTATACAGGCAGAAACACGCTGGAATACTGTGCGTTTCTCTTCTGAGGCATCCTAACATCATCGTATGATTAAAAAGAAGAAAGTGGGGCCCTTCTTCTTGTCTAATCTGCATCTAGTTCTGTAATTGATGTGAAACGTGAGTTTTACAGTTGGGGGTCAACTGCCACATGTCCTCTCAGTTTCCACTGAGTCCTGCCATCAAACTGCCCTTTCTCACTATTATTATTTATTGTTCCTTGAACTCAGCAAGGAAAAGTGGCTCATACAATAACTCTGGCAGTGCCAAAACAAACAGACACACTCCCGCTCTCTGAGTTGCTTAGGGTTTAGAATGATCCTGTGCAAAAGAAAAATGCAGAACAAATGCAGAATGGAGAATGTATATTTCCCCTTTGTTCCATTTCTTGTGCCATTGACTCCATGCTCATTGATTCAGTGAAGAAAAGCTTTCCTGAAATATGTATCTTAATTTCTGAATGATTGTTGGAAAATAGAAGATTTAGATATTTCCAAGACAGGAAAATAGTATTTCAAAAATTCCACAGATTTAGAGATTTTAGTTCTTGGTAGAAAAATAATTCAAATTAATTTGGGAGATGGTACTTAAGAATACTAAATATTTCTGTTAATCTAATCTAAGTTTAGGGAAGAAATTTGGAGGACTGAAATCACTGAGTATCACACCAGAATACACTTCTTAACTACTTGTTATTCACAATTTTAATTTAACATATTAAATGTGATAGCATGTGAACTTTGTATTGGAAGGTTCCCCTGGAACTAATTGTGAAGATGATATATTTTTATGCATAGAGGAAAGAGTCCAGTCTTGCTAGAGACTCAAATGAATATCACATGAATGAATGAACAAATGGACAGATGAATTAATCCTTCTTGGTTGTTTTTACTAAATCACTTTTCCTACCTTTATTTATTATTTGTAAAGATTTTATTTATTTGACAGAGAGTGAGAGATCACAGATAGGAGAGAGGCAGGCAGAGAGAGGTGGGGAAGTTAGGCTCCCCGCTGAGCAGAGAGCCCGACGTGGGGCTTGTTCCCAGGACCCTGAGATCATGACCTGAGCTAAAGGCAGAGGCTTAACCCACTGAGCCACTCAGGCACCCCTCTACTTTTATTTATTTATTTTTTAAAATCTGCTATAGTGTCCTCTTACCTCCTTCTAAAATACTTTATGTCTATATATTTGCTCATCTGGTGGACCTTTGCTGTTGTTTTTCTGTGCAGTCTCTCCTCTCTTCTTGTAACAGCATTCTCGTTCCCTAAAGACCTTTTTCCCTCCACAATCAGGTCATGTTGTTTGGCCAAAGCTCACTACAGGGTGTTCACATGACCTTGGCTTATCAGGGATGAACTTGTGACCCACATCTATCCAATCATGGTGAATCCCAGCACTTGTGTTGCAGATATAGGAAGTATGGACGGAGGTATAGAAGGAAGCTGATATATATAGGAGATCTTGTTTGTCTGCTGGCCTAAGAAGGTAAGAAACTGTTCTAGAACTGTTAAGTGCCATCTTGGATTATGGTGGCTGAGTCTTTTGAAAGGAGTCCACCAAGAAAAGATGCAATTCTTGAGTGTTCTATAGACATTGTTTGAGTTCCTAGACATAATAGTTCCTGAAACCGATTATGGGTATTGAGTCAATACAATTTTTAATTAATCTTACAAAGATTAATTTTGTTTTAGAAAGGAGGGGGATGGGGTGATGGGTATTACTATATTCCATGGGTATTACTATATTCCATGATTCATTGTTTGCATGTAACACCCAGTGCTCCATGCAACACGTGCCTTCCTTAATACCCATCACCCCATCCCCCTCCTTTCTAAAACATTATACTAAAAAATAATCTTACAAAAAAAAACAAAAAGGATCTAGATGGATTTATTAGTCTTCTCCCCAGACACTTCAGCATCTTTATTTGAGAGAATAACATAAATTAGAATTATAGCATTATTTCCTAGAAAGCTTTCTTTATTTCTGCTATCACTGCTCGATTTTGGGTATCTTCCTTGCTTTTTCTCATGCAAAGTAAATACTGCATAAATGTTTCCATACATTATTGTTTATATTAGGAGAATAGAAGAACTTGTCAGCTATACTTTAGGTTATAACACTCATTGCTAGGGCTATGGGTTAAACTGTCTTGGTGAAATCTTTCCCTCATGACGGTACTTTGGCTGAATCCTGTCTCCAGGGAGAGGAAATGTTTCTGTCATTCTCCCTCTTCCTGAGGAAGCATGTCTCCAGCCTTGCAAAGTCGTCACACCTGAAAAAATCACCACCAGCCTGTGTTAACACGACAGATCACTCTCATGTTGCTAATTATGTTGTGTGCCCCCACCCCCTTAAAGCTACTCACCTCTGCAGTGTCCCCATCACTGAGTGATCGCCTTTCCTGGAACAGACACACACAGTATGTGACTTAAATACAAAATCAGGATAACTTCAGAGAAAAACAAAAAGACGTGCTGCTTTATGTTATTATTTATTATTTTTTAATATATCTACCTTTTTTATTATGTTAGTCACTGTACAATACATCATTAATTTTTTTTAAAGATTTCATTTATTTACTTGACAGAGATCACAAGTAGGCAGAGAGGCAGGCAGAGAGGGAAGCAGGCTCCCTGCTAAGCAGAGAGCCCAATGTGGGGCTCAATCCCAGGACCCTGAGATCATGACCTGAGCTGAAGGCAGAGGCTTTAACCCACTGAGCCACCCAGGCACCCCCATCATTAGTTTTTGATGTAGTATTTCATGATTCATTGTTTGCATGTAACACCCAGTGCTCCATGCAACACGTGCCTTCCTTAATACCCATCACCCCATCCCCCTCCTTTCTAAAACAGTTTGTTTCCCTAAGTCCATAGTCTGTCATGGTTCATCTACCCCTCTGATTCCCAAACCCTTCATTTTTACCTTCCTTCTCCTAATGTCCTCCATGCTGTTCCTTATGTTCCACAAATAAGTGAAACCACATGACTTTCTCTCCTTGAGTTATTTCACTTAGAATAATCTCCAGTTCCATCTGTATTGATGCAAAAGTTGGGTATTCACTCTTTCTGATGGCTCAGTAATATTCCTTTGTATATAGGGACCACATTTTCTTTATCCATTCGTCTATTGAAGGACATCTCAGCTCTTTCCACAGGGTGTGAACACC
>JAQQSY010007028.1:0-10701 GCA_028646535.1 Procyon lotor
ACAGAGAGAGATCACAAGTAGGCAGAGAGGGGGAAGCAGGCTCCCCGCTGAGCAGAGAGCCCGATGTGGGGCTCAATCCCAGGACCCTGAGATCATGACCTGAGCCGAAGGCAAAGGCTTTAACCTACTGAGCCACCCAGGTGCCCAGAAAACATGCTTCTTTAAATAATGCTTTATTTTCATATCTGATTTAACTCCCATTTATAATTGGCTCTAACCAGTATGGTAATTTCCTACCTCATCTCTTGCTTTCTTCCTCTTTCCAGTAACTGGTTCTATAAACTAGTATTCAATATGCCATTTAAAGAAGTATGGAAGAATTTACTGATATGTAAAAGGAATAGTATATTTATAATGAAAATACATAGTGAAGCAAGTTCTTTAGAATAGTTAGTATCTTTAAGTCATATCTTTGCTACCTTGTGAAAGTATACACTTCCTGTGTCATTTATGATTATAATTATTATTTTTGCCTTTTGTCTCTATTACAGTTTTGTAAATATAACTCAAGATCCACGAATTTATCAAGTGGTAACATTTTTACGATTGTCTGGAATTGAAAAACCCTAACACCAACTACAACAAAAACACAGTTTATGGACCATAACAATTTAAGCAGATATAATCCAAGATAAGATGGATTGTTCCTAAGCATGAGATGAAGAAAATGCAGAAAATTCTCTAAAATTGAGAATTATTTTGTTATCTACTGAGTTTTAGGACACTTTTTGAATGGAAACAATTACAAAACATTTTTATTTTCTCTAATTCTTTTTTTTAAAGATTTTTATTTATTTATTTGACAGAGAGAAAGCAGAAGCAGGGAGAGTGGCAGGTGGAGGCAGAGGAAGAGGGAGAAGCAGGCTCCCTGCTGAGCAGGGAGGTAGATGTTGGGCTGGGTCCCAGGACCCCGCAATCATGACCTGAGCTGAAGGCAGATGCTTAACCGACTGAGCCACCCAGACACCCCAGTTCTTCAGGGTTTTTTTTGTTTTGTTTTGTTTTTTAAGATTTATTCAGAGAGAGAAAGAGCACAAGAGGGAGAAGGAGAAAGGGAATCTCAAGCAAACTCCCAGCTGAGCATGGAGCCAGATTCCGGGCTCAATTTCATGATCCCGATATCATGACCCAAGCAGGAGCCAAGACTCTGACGCTCAGCTGACTGGGGCACCTAGGCGTTCCTGTTTCCTCTAATTCTTTTACATCACATTCCTTAAATACTGAATGCTTATAAACTTGTCATTTATCTTCCCCCTGTGAACCTGCACAACACCCCCACCCCTGCCCTGTACACGTGTAAAGCTTTTCTCAGGAGCTTTTTTAGTCCAGAAAGGAAATGCACTGTAATTTAGGGCCTTGGTAATATTCAGGTTGGTTAGTTTTATTCTATTACATGGACTTTAAACTTCTTGGGTAGTTTAAATAGTGTCATCTAGATAGTGATATATCCATTACTAGTATTTGTGTGATATATAAGATTCAAAAACTTACTTCTGTGTTTGTGTATTTAAGGGGGGCATCGGGAGGGAGAGCAAGAGAGGGAGAAAGGAGAGAGATGTATTTATTGTGAGGAATTGACATACATGATTATGAAAGTTAAGAAGTTCCCTAATCTGTCACGTGCAAACTGTAGCCCAGGGAAACCAGTGTTTTAATTCAGGTCAAATCTGAAGACCTGAGGATAAGTGAGGGCAGTGGTATAAATCACAGTCCCAGGGCTGAAAAAGATGAAATGAGATGAATTGTCCCCACCCAAGCTACCAGTGAGGAACCAAGAGGACTAAATTACACTTTCACTATCTTTTTGTTCTATTCAGGTCCTCAGTAGATTGGATGAAGCCCACCTACATTGGTGAGGGCAATCTTCTTTACTCAGTCTACTGATTCATACGCTCATCTCTTCCAGAAACATCCTTCAGACACAGCCAGAAAGAATATTTTACCAGCTGTTGGGGCATGCCTTGTACAAATCAAACTGGTGCATAAAATTAACCCACACTGTGTGAGTGGATGTGAATCCTGAATTATAAAACATTTTGAAATGGTTAAGGAGAGTGCACCTGTTTTCTTTTTTCCAAGTCAGATTCCCAAATGAGAATCTGCACTTTGAAGAAATATATCGTAGAGGGGAGATGATATTTTTAACTCTGCTTAATATTTTACCTAGGAAATAGTTTACATAATAGTAGATGCTTACTTTTGAAAAGTAATTTACTTAGAATTCTGTAAGAGAGGGATGGTTTTAAAGGACAGCATTTCAGGGAAGTGTTTTTTCTGACAAAACTATCTCTTCAGTATAATTGATGAGTTGGTTCCGTTCTAGTTCCTGGTGATCCATCCAGCACTGAGAAGGAAATGATGCAGGGAATGAATGTTGTGGTCTCATTTGTCAGGTGGGGCCCTCAGTTTCTTGTAGGACAACTGACTTTCCTTCCCGTCTCTTCTCATGCTTACCCACCCGTCCTTTTCTCTTTCTGTGCTTTTCTTTCACGTCAAACCACTAGAGTGACTGCCCTTTTAACAGCATCTTAGCATTAGTTCTTAAGGATCTGTATTTGTATTGCAAAGACAAATTATTAAGAACCCTAAGAGTTCAGTAAGAAAGAATATATCTGCCATTTTGATATGACAATTATTTTCAGACATGTATCATTTAGATCAATTTTAAATATGTGTTTAAGTGTTTACCTAATCATTTCACTGAGTCTGGATCTCTGATCTACTGGAGGACCAGTATCCTAGAGCAGTTTTTCTATGGTGGTAACAACTCAAAAGAGGGATATGGTTCCACTTGATTGCTTTTCTCTTCATTTGGATAAGGAGTCCATTTTAATTTCACCAACCAGTTTAATTTATGTATAAGTCAATTCATTTGTAGTTTATCTTGTTTTTGGTTTTTTTTTTTTTAGGTTTTAAATAATGAAGGACCAAATTGGCTTACATCGTTTATGTGATAAACAAATGTGTGATTAAGTTTGAATATTAGTTCCTTAAGAATCTCTAGCCTCTTCCAGGATACCTCCAATCACCTCATTTTTTACTCCTATGGAAACATCTATCTTTCCCTCATGGCAGTGTAATTTTATATATACCTGTGTGTTCTTTGGTTTGTTTGTTTAATCAAGTATTTTTCAGACAACTACTTTATACCAGTTACTTTTACCACGGTGAGTATACTCTGTGAATAAAGTGCTTTGTGAAGCTTATACCCAAGGAATCAAGGCAAAGAGCTGGCAATGTGCATTTATAATGTCAGGTAATAAGAAGTGCTTTGCAGATTCAATTAAGCAGGGTACAAATGGAGAATGAGGCTGCTGTAGGAGATTAGGCTGTCATACAAGATTAAATATGGTAGCGAGGAAAGACCTCTCTGAGGAGGTGATGTAGAATCTAGAACTGAATGGTAACAATTGCCCATCCTGTGAGGATAGGAAGGAAGAGCTCTTTAGCAGAGGGGGAAACCCTGAGGGGACCCCGTTATAGAGTAGGGATGCCGGGTGTGCTGAATGAGAGAAAATGGTAGAAGTTGGCATTGCAGAGGCTGACAGGGAGCAGATCACACAGGCCTTGGCTGATGCAAGTTCATGTCTTTTAAACATCAATGGAAAATCATGGTAGGATTTTAACTGATATTTCATCTCTTAGACCATCCCTGGCTTTTGAGGACAGGCTCTGCACTTACCCATTGTAGCCCCAGAGCTAACACTTTAATCAATATTGAATGGATGAGTGGATGTCAGACAAATGAACTAATGGCCTTCCAACCCTGTTGCTCTTTTAAGTTAAGTGATTCTTTCAGAAAAGCAAAGCTTTTTGTTGTTTGTTTTGTTTTACTTTTTTAATATCAGAGTTACATATGTAACTATTTGGTGTTGCATTTGTATCCCTTGACAAATGTAAGTTTAAACTTTATTACATTAGATAATCAGAATTTCTGAAGTCCCACACCTTGAATGCTATGTCCTTTTTCTTCCTAGTTCTAGGTTCGAAAAAAAAAAATCTGATTGGCTTGACAGCTTGAGCATGACTGACTGTCCACTTAAGCTTTCTTGTATTAACATATGATAACTAATCCTAAAGGATAATGCTAAACCAGATTTCCCAGCTCAGAGATCAGAGAGGATCAGACATCAGCTGTCTAAAACAATGAGATGGGATAGAAAGAACGATCAAAACCTAGTTATACCCCCTTCAGGGGCCTATGGAACTAATATATGTGTTTATGGGCTTGGTAACAGCCTCCTTACTGGGCAGCGGTAACCTAAGCATCTTTGTCATCCCTCTCTAACAAGGGGTTCTATCAGATCCAGATGCTACTACCAGAAAGTTTAAAAATGTCAGCCATTTGCAGCTCTTGATCAATCTGAAGAATAAATGTGAAATCAAGGACATTACGATGGTAACATTTAAAAAATCGTTGTCATTGTCTATTTCACCTTAAAAAAGGTGAAAATTGGAACTTCTCATATCTAAGAAATGTTTAACTAGTACCATTCAAGTATGGATGAAATTCATGTGATTTAAAAAGACTAAATTTAGATTTAAAAAATAATACAGTTATGGCCACTTTTTATGACAAGTCTATAGAGTATGCTCAAACATAAAATGATATGGTTGTGGAACAACACAAATGTTATCTAAATAACTCTCTTTTTAAAAATAATATTTAAGGGACCCCTGGCTTAGTCAGTTAAGCGTCTGCCTTCAGCTCAGGTCATGATCCCAGCGTCCTGGGATTGAGTCCTGGATCAGGCTTCTTGCTTAGTGGGGAGCCTGCTTCTCCTTCTGGCTACCTCTCCCCCTGCCAGTACTCTAAAATTTCTCTCTCTTTCTCTGACAAATAAATAAATAAATAAATAAAAATATTTTTTAAAATAATATTTAAATCTATAAATTATTTTTGTCAGAAGAAACCGATGTTTTAGGGCCTGAAATTATTTATAAATAGTCAAGTAGAAGGCATTTTCTTAGGATCTTATAATACTCCTTTTCTTGAATTAGCTCTAAAAAGTAATCATAAGGTTTCAAATACAAACTCAGAGAAAGGAGGTTCTTTTTAGATTCTGCAAGGATAACAATAATTGCCTAATTCTTGTCCCCCCCCCCCCTTTTTTTTGGAATGACATTGAACCTCTGTTCCTTGATCATGTTCATTCTAAAGTTAGCACTTTTTTCTTGTTACATATTTTCGAAGCTGCATGTTTGGGTGGAATTGCCAAAATATACCCCTCTCCACCACCTTCTTTGTTCAAATTTAGGAATGATCCAAACATCAATTTAAAGCTTTGCACAGAAATTGAGGTAACCTGCATGGTTTTCATGTCTCTTCTTCTTCGGGCTTGTGTGATCCTTAAGGGCAGAGAGTTTATCCTGCTTTTTTTGCTGTCTTTTAGAGCACCCAGCTGAGACCTCGCTGTGTAGGAGATACTTAGCTGTTCATTACAGATAGATAGATAAATAATGAAAATTTTATTCCTATTTTGACTTTGGGTTAGTTCTTAAATACATAATTCCCTGGTTTGTCAGCTCTGCTTGGTGATCTGAATCTCAAAATTTCCTGTGATAAGGAAGGAGGGGGGCATTACCTAGGGAAGGAGTAGACAATATTTTTGTAGAAGGCCTATTTACCTGTGCATTTTCATATTTTAGGAAAGAATAGGCCCTTTTTTCCTGCTGTGACACAGTCCTAGTTTTTTGTTTTTTTGTTTTATGTTTTTTTGTGTTTTTTTAGTGTACCAAACTAGACAGCTATATATATGTTACAATAAGCCAGGCCACACTGGTAGGAAGATAAATGTGATGTTAATGTGATTTGAATGTAGAATCTGTTTTTCTCTTCCATAGCCTCCAGAGCTCTAAGGAATTTTGTCGCTGTCCCATTTAACTGGCATCTTTCTTAAAGGGCTGGTTTTATTCATACGAATTATTTTCTCATACTTTTCTTGTTTTCTTTCACTCAAATTCAGTAAATTCTCATATTCTAGTACATTATCCTGCAGCTCATTCATACCTTCAGCCTCGTTCCTTGAATTGAATTCATAATCTTATTTGGAGCTTGTTTCTGTGAGTGTGAAACACCTCCTGCTAAAAATAAACTCAGGGAGTTTATTTAGTCTTGATACTAGATGAGTCACATCAGCATATGCTTTGCTTCATGCTATCAGCATCTTGTGGGTTGAGCTCTCATCATTTTTTTTTTTACCCTGAAAGTGACAGTGCTAAATATGTTTTGAGGGGCTAAGGCAGTTTCAAGAAATTCTCCTCTCTCCAACTGTTGGAGAGAACCACGTTTAATCTAGCCTAGTGGTTTAATGAAAGAAGTATAATCTTGTTTTCCTTCTAATTCCCTTTATTTTTTAGTGTCATAGGTTAATAAACTGGTGTGTAGTAGTTAAGTGAAGAATACTACCAACAACAAAATAGTTTCATCCTGTTTTATAGATGAACACCTAAACCTCAGAGAAGTAAATGACTTGACACAAAGCAAAGAAGTAACAGAATAGGGATTTGAATTCAGGCTTTTAGGCTCTGAAAACCTTCCATGAATTTCTATCACTTGGCTTAAGGTAAGGTAAGTTCCCCTTTACCCATGGTTTGATTTGTGTAGGACTGTGAATACACAGTGAATTAATAGTTCTTCATCAGAAATACACAGAAAGTTCATTTTAGCAATTTGGTTTCTAGTCCCAGAAGCTTTTAGGTGCTTTCCATTTGCATGTCATTCAAGAAAGATCTAGCATCTGGATTCAGAATGTAAGAATTTTTTTTTCCCTGTCGATTTAATTTGGGAATGCTTGTCAAAACTGTAGGTCATGAAGAGTCCCATCTCAATATCAGTGATTAACATGTATTTGAGTGCTTACTACTAGTTGATTACAACTTTGTCTTTATCTATATTAGCTCATTCAAGCATCATCACAACTCAGTGGGTGTAGCCAATAGTAGCATCATTTTACAGATGAGGAATCATTGAGAGGTTAAAGGACTTGTCCAGGGTCACCCAGCTAGTGGGTAAAAGATCCACTGGCAGTCTGGCTTCAGAGTCTCTGCTGTAAAGTATAATCCTACCACAATGTTGAGGTTCCAGTGAGTTAAGTAGCTAGCCCAAGACCATGTTATCTAGTAAGAAGTAGGCTTGAGATTTAGACCGCTGTCGCATGATTCCTGAACCTGTTCTTACCACTGAGTACATGAGGCTGGATGAGCCCCCTTTACTATATGGTATGTCACTGATAATTAAATATTGTTCTTTATGAGAGCATTTGTCCTCATGTCTTTTCCCTTCTAAGGCAGAGGCTTTGTCATCTGGAAGGTGGTATTTCTAGCTCTTACTTCTACGATTATTGTAAACATCATGTACCCAAGACTCTGTTAAATGACGTGGAGAAAAATCCTCAGTAAAAGAGACACCAAACCTAGCATCTTGATATATTTCTTGCTCGTGGAAAATGACTGATTATCACATTATCTTTGACTTGCCCAAGATCACACAGCAAACTGTAATAATACTAGTAGCAGTAATAATAATAATAATGACGACGAAATACTAACAATTATTTAGTGCTTAAAGTGTAATGGGGATGTTCTAATATATATATATATGTATAGTGTGTGTATATATATATAAAACATTATTTGTGTATAGTATAAAATTATCATATGTATATTGTATATACTTCCTTTGAAAAAAAGATTTTTTTAAAGATTTTATTTATTTATTAGAGAGAGAGAGAGAGATCGCAAGTGGGCAGAGAGGCAGGCAGAGGGAGAGGGGGAAGCAGGCTCCCTGCTGAGCAGAAAGCCCGATGTGGGGCTCTATCTCAGGACCCTGAGATCATGACCTGAGCCTAAGGCAGAGGCTTTAACCCACTAAGCCACCCAGGACCCCCCCAAAAAAGAGATTTTAGACAAGGAATTTCAGTAACTTGCCTGAGATTACTTAACTCTGTTGGAGATGGAACCAGGATTCAAGATTAGATGGTCTGGCTCCAGAGGCTGCCTTTAACCACTAAAAAGGATCTAGTGTACTTTTTACTACATGGGCATTTAAACATAACTACAGTGTGATCGAGTTACTGCTAGTGTTTCATTTATAAAGAGATACATAAAACACTAAAAATAATGGCAGATGCAATTAAATGATGGCATGTGTTAATCATGCCCACCTTCTACTATATAAGAAATGATATTTTACTTGGAGGGACCAGTAACACTTAAAGAATGCATTACAGTTTTATTAACATACATGTAAGAATCTGACACTCCATAGAGAGTCCGGCCACTGAAGGAATATTACTGTCTCTGTATTTTTATTATGTCTGTTAATCAGGAAACAAGAGAAAATTACTGCTACGGAAGTTGTATATCGTTCTATGATAGTGCAGTAAGGTTTGCAAAGCAGTGGTGATTATAATGTTGATTTGTTCAGTATGTAGGAATATTTGCATGTATCTGTGGCTGTGTGCATCTTTTATCTGTATAGACTTAAGTATACATACATGAAGGATGTTATACACTATGCCTCTCAAAATAATTGTTTCATGCTCTCTAGTATTCCAAAATTATTACAGCAGTTTTAGAAATACTTATAAAATGTTTATTTCCCAACAACTTGAAAACCCTTTAAAGTTTAGGGAAAAGTTTGCAAAAACACTCCCTTTATTTTATTTTTCTGTACCAGTACTACCAATGTCTGAATTTCAGACCCCACGATTTATATCCTGGATTATGCAATCGCCTCCTAATTAATTTCTGTCTTCATTCTGTCACTCCTGAAGTTCATTTTCCTTATCAAGGCCTTTCCATAACCCTAAGCTGAATTTTGTTCCTAGTTTTTCATTGGTGCAGAATGAAGCACAAAGTTTGCAGTTTGCTTAACAGTATAAGACATATCATAATTTAATCTTGCCATTTAAGAAAATATTATTGAGGTTTCATATGCTTAGTACTATTCTCTTTACTGGTGTAATAATGAATCTTACTACCCACTCCCCCAACACAGCCCTCATTCAACACATTAACATGTGACTCCTTTTAACATTTCTTTCATTATCAGTTGTTCTTAGATGTAACTTGCCTTAATATACCTACTTCCCCATTCAAGGAACTTAAGTATAATCCCCTGAATATACTAGATTCTAAGTACATGCTTAGGAGGTTGAAATGTTGCTCACCAATCATAAATGTTGGCATATTCTAATTATCTAGTGTCTTTGAGAGTTAGTGTGGTAATAAAGATATAATAATTATTTTTCTATAATTGTTAAGTCTGTATCAGTGTAACAGAAGTAGTAACTCCTCAAATACACCCCAAAATCAGTGTTTATGATTAACTTCTCATATTTAAAAATATTACATGTATATATTTTAGTATATATTATTTTATGTGATTCTTTCCTGTCTCTACTATTATAGTCAACATCCAGAAAAACATTACATTTTTGTAAAATGTAAAACATTTTGTTTTATTTATGTGCATCTTGAGACCTAGGAGGATATAGGAGGGATACCTTGACTATTTTATACACACACACACACACACACACACACAATTATATGTGTGTGTGTGTGTGTGTGTGTGTGTATATGCATATATATATATGTACATGATAATCATATATATGGTTATATACATACACACACTCAGTAAATATATTTGAATGAAATTATTGAGCCCTTACTGTGTGTTGGGTTTTCTCCCATGTATTTCAACTGTGTTATCCTAAAAATCCAAAAATAACAGCAGATACTGTTATTTCCCAATTTTAAGAATGAGGACATGTAGGCTTAAAACGACTTTCTGGGGGCGCCTGGGTGGCTCAGTCGTTAAGCGTCTGCCTTCGGCCCAGGTCAGATCCCAAGGGTCTGGGATCGAGCCCCGCATCGGGCTCGCCGTTCTGCAGGAAGCCTGCTTCTCCCGCTACCATTCCCTCTGCTTGTGTTCCCTCTCTCGCTGTGTTTCTCTCTGTCAAATAAATAAAAAAATATTAAAAAAAAAAAAAAAAAAAAAAAAACGACTTTCTGAAGGATACTCAGCTCATGAAAGGTAGTATCAAAACTTATATCCAAACCTGTTTAAAAGAGAAGCAAATGCCCTTAACCATTATTACATGCTTCCCCTAAAATAATTTCCTGAAGGAAAATTTTTCATGAAAATGTAGGAAGAATTATGCCTCATGGGATCATGGGCACTAACAGAGTAAGATCAAGTGGCCTGATGGTTTCCTACTCTGAGGCGAGCATAGCCAAGCTCACAGGTGGTGAAGCCTAGTGGTGAGTTATAAGCTTAGGGAGTAAAAGGATGTAGTGCCAAGTATGTAGCAATAACGTAGTGGTCAACAGGAAGTATCATTAACCAGAATCTGAGTAACCAGAGAACCACGAACCCTTGTGTTGAGTCAGAGTGGGCTAGCATACTTATCTCTCAGGAAAGAGAAAGTAAATGAGTATATAGGTGGATGGGAAAATAACCCACATCATTCAGACACTATTTTCTACTGTTAGAGTGATAGGCGGATGTATATAACAATAGGACTTCTCAGTTGTAAGAGAAAGAAACACAACTCAAATTCATTTGAGAATTACCCTCATTATCTCCAGCATGTAAATTAAACACCAGAAAGATTTCTGAAGTTTTGACCAATGCATGGGTACTGACTACTCTGGGTCATGTATATCAAGGCTGCTTTTTTTTTTTTTTTT
>JAQQSY010007029.1:0-10700 GCA_028646535.1 Procyon lotor
CCTATCCCTACCCACCCACACCCCGCCCCCGGCCACCCTTAGTTCATTTCTTGAGTCTAGGAGTCTCTTATGGTTTGTCTCCCTCCCCATCCCTTCCTGTTTCATTTCTTATCAGAGCTGAATCACCAGTTCCAATCATTCCTGTTATTCGGAGCCCCCTCCTCCCACTGCCCACGAGGAAAAGTGGGGCTACCTGTACGCACCCTGGGATGCTTTCCACGGTTCCCAGATGTTCAGCGAACACGCGGCTCAGCTGAGGCCCAGTCTGCTCCCCACGACTTGCTGAGTCCCCAGCGCCTCTGCTTAGCTTACTTAATGGGAACTCTCTCCCAAGGGAGACTTTGACGTCACAAGGCGACATTACCTCCCTGAGGTCAGGAAAAGCGCTCCGGGAGCGGGCGTGGAGGCCGAGCACAGGCTGTGGGAAGCCGGCTCCTGCTGGCCTGCCCCTCACTCAGCCGCGGCTTCGCAGGCTGAGAGGCTCAGGGCAGCTCATCTGCACAGAAGCGTTGTCTACACAGCACCGCGCAAATCGTTATTTATTACACTCGTCGTTCGTTTGAGGAACATTCCAAACAACGGAGACTGGAAATGGGGACTTGGGGACTATCTGACAGTTGGAATTGTTCCCATTCATTTTTGACAATGAATAGCACCAATTTCATTTGTAAACTGGCTCCATAAATTATTTTCTGACAGCCGGCTGGGATAACATCAGCAGAGCTGTCAGATACAGACCTGGGCGAACAGACTGAGTTCCCCTGAAAACAACTGGATCTCCCATCTCGGCATTTCAGGCAGCACTGGGCAGAACCGAACCCCCCGGGGAATGGTCGCTGAGTGAATCAATGACCTAACTTCTGGGCCAGTGAGCACCTCGGCAACACAAGGGTACCCCTTAGGCAGTGCGGTACAGCGAACCGTAAGTCAGGTAACCTTTGAGGGGTGGCGGCCCTGCATTTCCAGAACCCCGTGCCCGCCGCTCGCCCTTAGCCGGGTCCCCAAAGTTCCCCAGACTCCTGCAGGCCGGCCCGAGTCACCCAAACATCCTCCTCTGTGCCCAACCCCTTCCTCCTCCACAGAGGGGCCCCCTCCCGGATGAGTACGCAGGGCCACTGTTCCTGGGGACGCACGGCCGCGGCCCTGAGTGCAGGCCAGGCCCCGGTGGCCTCTGTGACGGGGACTGGTGGTGATTACCGAACAGGCACTGCCCGCACCAATCACCTTCGGCTCGTTTTCTCCTAAGGTTCACATTTCCAGTTTTTCCCTCAGCAGGACAAGAACGTAAAAGAAACTGACAACTGGGAAAATGGATCACAGGAAAACTCTGGCCCCAAGGAAAGCCTGGGTTCCGTTCCCTCCTGACACTGGCTGGAAAGCGGCCTGACGAAGGAGCAGGGAGCTGGCAGCACGCGGTGCGGGAAGGCGGGGTCGTGTCGCAGTCCCACGCTTCGGAAGGGAATGTTCCAGCCGCCACGGCTAACTCAGAAAGCAAGCCCTTGATGAAGGCTGGTGTGAGTCGGGCATCTCCTGGGCCCAAATGCAGAGCAAGGGTTTGGGAAAGGAGGGGAAAAGAAGACAAGGGTTCTGGGACTCTGAGTTGGGGAGACGGGACAATGAACGAGTCGTCTGAAGACCCTTCTCAGCCAGCTTTGGCCAGATGGGACCTACTCAGCACAGGTCCCCCGCGTCCCTCTGGGGACACAGGGGACACCCCAGGGAACGCTGGGGGCAGAAGTTAAGCCGTAGCACAGGGGCCTGGATGGAAGGCAGTCGGAGGAACACTCCAGTGCATTCAACGAACTAGACCATTTGAAAAGAATTATCCAGATTGTGTCACAAACACCGAGGGGAAAAAAAGAAATACTGGTGAAGGTATCTCTGAGCTGGCACAGTTCTCTGGGGGGTTGGGCCCCCGACACAAACATGCAGGGAAATCCAGAAGCCTGGGGGAGGCCGTGGGGGCTGAGGACGAGGGCACCCACGCTGTGGGCTCAGCGCACCGTGAAGAAAGGCTTAAAAGGCAAGTGAGGATTTTCTTATTCCAAATCAAAGAAATCAACACCAATGATTAAGAAAATGGTATAAAGGAGGCAGAGAAATCTTTAGTAGGACCCATGGACCAGGGCCCATTGAGAGCAGTAACACAGCCAAAAGAGGGGTGAAAACTACTGAAACGGGACAAGAGCTGCGTTTCTCCAAAAGCAAACTTGGCCAGCACCTGAGCGGGGAATTCCAACTCCGATTCCAGTGAATTCCGATTCAGACTGGGGGAGGAAGCAGTCACGTAATCGGGCGCGTTGTGTGCTTTATCGTCGGAAAGTAATTAAGCTACTGAACCGGCTGCCTCCTTACTCCGAGAGGTGCGTTTGTGCCTCTGCAGAAAAGTCAGCGGAAGACAGGATTTACTGTGCTGTTACAAGTGAAGGAAGAGACGTCCCAGTCGGGGGGCGGGAGGAGGGATTCCACGCTCTCAGGGTGGGGCCGGCCTCCAGGGCCGACTGGCCACTGCTCATCCTCTCTGATCGTCCTCCGCCCTCACTCTGCCCGACCCTCAAGCAGCCAAGCCGGGTCCACTCCCCGTACGGTTCGCCGCAGATGAACGACTCTCCCCATTCGGCACGTTCACGTGAAGCTCTCCCCACAACACCCTGAAAGATAACTTCTGCGAGTTGTACACGTAGTTTGCCTAAACATTTTCCTTATTGCCATCAGTTTGGTTCTGAGTGTCTCGTTAGTAAGACAGGCAAACGGCAGACACACAGAATACTAAATGTCGCGTCCTTCTGTGCCTTTTTCTTTCTGGCAGGAGAGGGAAGGAGTCTTCCCCATTTCAGAATTCTGGGTTTTCCCAGGTTACTATCGAGGAAATACCAGAACCTGCCGTCAGAGGCTCAAGTCATTCTCCTCTGGTGATACCTCCTAAAATTCATACCCACGCCGCTCCTTCACGCAACAGAACTAAAAGATCTGCATTTTGTTTACAAGCCAGTGATTCACAAGCAGGGGTTATTTAAAGATCCTTTTCAATTTCCCATTTTGTTTTTAACATATGATTTGGCCAGGAAAAGAAAGGGCATTCAGAGAACTTTGTAATTTAAGATTTCATGGAAGGGATGGTGGGTGAGAAACGGAAGCCAAAAGGAACGTGATTTATAATAATCATCTCTCTTAAAACACATACACGTACACATATGCAAATAAGTGCGCCTGTGTTTGTACTGATGTGTGATGCAGAAATAAGCTGGCAAGGAGGACCCCTCCTTTCACTGCAAAACTGATAAACCGTAACTAAACCTTGGTTGTAATATACAGCCGAGCTTAGACTAGGAACAAAACTGCCCAGGTGCCATAATGGAGCAAGCATTCAGTGTGGGGGTGGAGGTCGGGGTAGGAAACACGGCACGTGCTCCATGCACGGGCAGGACCCAAAGGGAGCTGGCTGCAAGAGGCTCGGAACGGAACCATCGGGTGCTCCCACACCTCCCACTACAGCAAGTCGGCCGGCCCAGAGCAAAAACAAATTTATCTGATGGAGGACTGGAGGCAGCAGGTGCAAGCGGCCCTTGAGAAACCAGGAGGACCCACGCACCAGCCACAGAGAGCATTTTTCACCACCTCGACAGGAGAAAACGGCAACAAAGGCCCGGCCCACTATCATCATCAGGGAGTTGGGACAGGAAACCCCCAAATTACTCTGTACAGTAGGGACACAAACCCCTCACAAAATAAACAACCCTTGCTGAAGGAAAGTTCACAGTCTTAAATACCCCACGACAAAGCAGACCGTTCCTTTTTCTGCAGCTAACAGAAAAATTAGGATCTCAAGAACTCGGGAACATAGATGAGAAACCGTAAAACAAGTGTGATCAGAATGACCCTTTAAAAGGAAGAAAAGAAAAAGAAAAGGTAGAAGTGTTGGAAAAAAAGGGAAAGTTTGAAAAAGAATCAAGGATAATTCCAGAAATGAAAAGTACAGTCAATGAAAATTACAAATTCAATAGGGATTAAAAAAAATAAGGCTGAGAACAAGATTAGTGAGATAAATACAAAGAAGTTACTGAGAATACAGCACAGAGAAATCTAAAAGGAAAGGGGGCACCTGGGTGGCTCAGTTGGCTAAGCATCTGCCTTAGGCTCAGGTCATGATCCCAAGACCCTGGGATCAAGCCCCACCACATGGGGCTCCTTGTCTATCGGGGAATCTGCTTCGCCCTTTCACTCTCCCTCTGTGCTAATGAATAAATAAAACCTTAAAAAAAAATAAGATATGAAAGAGAATAGGTTGAATATAAATCTAAAAGAAACCATCAAAGGGAAGAACGGTGAATAAGAAAGAGATAATAGTCAACAAAATTAGAACACCCTGAATTTTCTTAATGAAAAACACAGAGAGACTTGACTTACACACAAGAGGAATGAATGAGTGAACGAATGAATAAATAAATAAAATAAAATCCCTGTCTAAATGGCTCAGTCAGTTAAGCACCCAACTCTTGGTCTCAGCTCAGGTCTTGATCTCAGGGTCAAGAGTTCAAGTCCTGCGCTGGGCTCTATGCTGTGCATGGAACCTGCCTTAAAAAAAAACAAAAAGCAAAACCAAAAGCCAAAACCCTGTCTAAACAGTGATGAAACCAGAACACCATAGACAAAATGAAGGGGAAATTACGGGCTTGTAAAATAGTTTGGCAATCCAGAAACGTACCCGTAAGCTCCACGAATGTGGCAACACAGAGAAGACAAAGGGGCAACAGGCGCTCGGACCCTCTGCCTCTCCTGCTCGGCGGGGACAGGCGCAAGAGCTGTTCGCTTTCCAAAAACCTCGATTTAGTCTCAACTCTGTCAGACCGAGTAACCCCAAGGGTCCGGCTTGCTACATATCCAGGACACTGCGCCCCATGCTAACAGGGCCTGGATTTTTGCTCTAACTCACGGGGTGGACATCTGTGCCGCTCGAGACCGGGTTACGGCCACCAATGCTTCCTCACCTCTTCCTCCTGCAAGTGCTGCCTTCCAGCACCTCACCTACCCAGCAGTAAAGAGCCCCGGGTGTATTCTGAGGACAAGAACCCCATCTTGTGGCAAAACAGTTCCAAGCCGAGGCTGGCCGTCCGCAGGGCCATTCTCGTTCTGAGGATCCATCTGTGCTGAGAAGTGATCATATGATCTGCTTCACCAGACAGAGCATCTTCCCTGGCGTTTATCTTGTGTCTGTGACGGCACCAGAGTCTGCAGTAAATATGCAGAGCACAGTAATTCTGAGGCTTGGTGAGTTATTTTCAAGGGAAAGCTGGTAGTCTTTGAGCAGCTTCCCGCAGGAATATTTTAAGGGGAAAACCAAACACTGGCTCTGGGTTGGCTTCCAGAATTGATCATCTGTCCGCTCTAAGGATGGCCCAGACATCCCACTGTCTCTAAGGATGAACACACTTGGCTAAAGCAATCACATGACAAAAATGCCCCAAGCCCCTAACAAATGACAGCCTAGTCACCTCGACACGTAAGCAAGCCGCCCGACGGCACACACCTACCTGGGTCAGAGCCCTCACATCTCTGCCCCCTAGAAGGTCCCCGTTACTCAGTATGTCTTCTCTCCTTTACAGGACAGTCAAACTAGATTCTAGGTATGATCTGTCTTCCTCTGAGAGGAAATGTTTCCCTCAGCACCCTCTACCACTGTCCCTGTTCCCGTCCGGCCTTCCTATTTAAAGACACTTTGAAAGGTCTTACTGTTAATAAGCTCAAAAATATAAAGTACTGCGCACAATGCATGGCTCCAAACATTAGCTATCATCACCGCTCTTACTACTGTTACTACTGTTATTCATGACAACAGAGTACTGGGAGGGGTGGAGTGGGGGGGGGGGAAACGACACCAGAACACTGTATTGGTCTATTTATCTTCTTCATCATCGTGGCTTAAAGAAACAACTAGCTTAAACAAGCTGCCAAATTATTTTTATGAAAAGCAAAACCAAAACAGTATTTTTCTCCCCCCCAAAATCGGGCTTTTAAAGTTAAAAAAGACAGCAGATTAATATTAAAACAGCGTTTATTTGTTAATGTAACATAGGAAATTAAAGCAAGTTACACTATCTTTAAAAACACAGCTAATGCGTTTCAAGGGAAACCCGTCCCTCCCACCCCCAACCCCGCATGAATTCAGAATCTAAGAGAAGAAGTAACCATAAAACAAAGTTTTGTGGAATCCTTCATCCAAGAGTGCTTACATGATGATTAGGTTAATATTGCCTTCTTACAAAATTTCTCTTTTCTATTAAAAAAAATTTTTTTTGTAGCCTTGATTGTTTATTACAAAAAAATTCAGTACAAAAGTTCGATATATTGAAAAATGCCCCCCTCACAGCACCGTTCTATATAGCAGAGAGTAATCAAGAGCAGATTGCTAATCTAGATGCAGCAATCTTCAGATTATACCCAGACACACAGTGGTTTCTTTACCCTCCCGTCCCCGCCTCATAAGAACTTAAAAAAACACACACATACAAAAAAATGTCAAAAAATTTGAGGAACCCTTTCCAAACAGTACACAGTTAGTTCAGTGTCAATAATTCACATCTTGCAACAAAGTGTATGGATATGGTTTCTTTTACAAAACTTTCAGTGTCAAAAAAGGAAATTAAGGCCATCAGATTCGCAGCTTAAAAATTCACATAAAGGAAATACAAAAATATTCTGTGCTTCTGAGAAGGCTCTGCACTGCATGTTGGTAAGGATTACCATACTTCTTTATTTGGAGGAAGACCGTTGACTTGAAAAGTTTACATAATTGCACAGCTTCTGTTGGACACTCTTGTGGTTCCCTGAGAAGGCAAAGGAGAAAGAAAGATCAGTGCTAAGAAAATAGACAACAGTACTTTCAACTAAGGCAGAGACAGGACAAATCGGTACTACCTGACCTCAAATGAACCCTTATCATCCCTCACATATCCTTTCTGACCTCCTCTTACAGACTCCTTCCAACAAATTTGAGAAGAGCGACACTGAACTCCAGCTGCACATTCAGATCCAGAGGAACTTAAAAAAAAAATCTGATCTAGGTCCCTAGACCAACTAAATGAGAATTTCTCATTTAAATGGGAAAGTGTATCTATTTATATGTAATTTTAAAGTTCCCTAAGTAATTATAATATGCAGCTGAAGTTGAAAGCTGTTCAATAAATAACCTTTTTTAACTTGGGAAACAGGAGGTCAGCAGGTTCCACTCGGAACCACATCAGGGACCCCGGCGGGCTGGGTCCTCCGCTTACACATCCCAGAGCAGGTGCTCTGGCTTCACCCTCAAATGTGAGGTCAAAATGGCTCCCTCCCTCAGAGTCCGACTTGTGACATGGACCCACTCTCTAATACAAAGTCAAAGTATCTACCATTTCATCTTCCTTCTTTTAAACCTTGAAGTCATCGCCTACTCTGACCACAAAAGCTAGAAGCCTCACCCACCTGACCTCTTCTCCATCTCTCCTTGCTCAAGTTTTCAGTCACTACGTCCCTATGAACCTCCACTCACACAGTCCCTCCGTGTCTATGAAGTCTCCCTCCTGGAGTCGACGGCGGATTCGGTCTCAGGGTCTCCCTGGCTCCGCAGGGTGCAGAAGCTGCCTGCCCAGGCATCCCGACTGCACTTACCACCAAGCTCCCCACTTCCTGTATGTCTGACACACACCCTCTGACACAACTGGATAGATCGGCTTGGTGCCTCAGTCCCGACACGTCCCCTGTGGTGAACCAGGGACCACCACAGACTCTGCCACTCCTCCCATCAAGAGCTAAAGACTATGCACTCTCACCTGGGACTGGAGATGCTTAAGAGACTCACTTTGGCTATGAGAATACGGGCCTAGCCTTGAAGGCTCTGGAACTCTCTTTCTCACCCTTCTGGAAACCAGCTGCCAGATTCTAGTTAAGCTTGGGCTAAGCTACTGAAAGACAAAGGAACATGGAGAGAAACAGGGAGAACCTTCCAGCCGCGGCCATCCTCTCAGCTGAACACAACCGCAGCACTGACTTCACTCTCCATCACGTGGAGCAAAAGAACCAAGTGCCCAGTGGAGCCCGGTCAAACCACCGTCACGGCATGTAAGAAACTGGTCTAAAGCACTAAGCTCTGGGGGCACCTCAAGGCAGCCAACAGGTGACTCAAACACCCGCAGAGCACCACTGCGGGCCTGCCGATGCTCAAAACACTGCCAATCCTTCAGAACGCCGCACGGGCATGCTTCCCGGAGATCTCAACCCTTCTGGTGGCCTTGGCTCCAGCATGGGCCTGCTCCACCTCCTCCTTGGAGCCGCCTGCCCTGCACCGAGATCTCTCTTAACACTGTTACCATATTTCCAGTCGTTATAATGCTTCCCAGTAAGGGCTGGAAATGGATCTTGTCCTTGTTTTCTTGTTCAAGCTAAGCCTAAAGTATCTGTTCTTAAATAGTCCTCCAAAATGTATGAGGAAGTATGCAGAAATTTATTCTACCTCATACAATAGTCCCCTACCTCATACAACCCTAGGGGCTACCCACACACGAGACTGTTTTTTTGAGTAGGACTGGGGCCAGTGAAGCAAAACTAAGAGATTCATAAAGCTGCAGACACAGAGACAACGTCTTATAAGGATAAGGGTTAAGAATTTTGATTAATCATCTGACTCAAACAGCTAGAGAACATAAACTGAAGGCTTATTACTTATTAATAATTCCAATTTAATTAATTAAAATCAAATTTGGAGTTTCTTTATTTCAAGGGCTCTCAAAAGCCCAAGCATCAGCTAAAATCTATCTAGTAATTAGATGATTAGGAACCTAATATAGCGAGGATTTTGTTTCCCACTGCAGTTGAATATTACTCTGGTTTTTAAAGTTTATATGCAGATACTCCAACTTAGCGATCTAGACTTCTCTCTCACAGAATTCTTCTTTCACAGAACTCTTTCTTGAGCATGCATTCCAACCCATATATACGTATTTATAAGTGATATACGGTCCTACCTGAACATATTAGGTACACTATAAAACAACACTGAGATGTGTTATCATGAGAAAACGAGTGTTTTGAAAGACATGCTAACGTTTTCTCCCAGCTCCATTCCAGCTCGGGCAGCTGGTGACCAGTGTAGACACCTCATCTGGAAATGTGGGCTCTTACAAGTATATGACTTAAGAATATTGTCCTCAAATGCGAAACTCAGAAAAAGCAACTTGCTCAACAAGTTATAAATTCAATTTAACTACTTGTAACGTATCCATGTATTTAAGCACTTTTCATCTGATGACACTTAAAAATGAACTAATGTAACACAGAAAGAGTCCCGCTCTAATGTGCTATCCTGACTATCCCCGCAGGAAAAACGAACCAGCCCCACCTGGCCAATCACTCACACGGCTCATCAAGTAACAGGGAAAAAGTAAAAAACCAACTCACTACTGATTCTGGTTTTTCTGTAATTCTGTCAATAAAACTTAAATACGTTAAAGTAAAGTAATACCTGCTGGTGGAAAAGTTCTTCTTCTGCAAGCACTTCGGGTGCTTCTTCCTCCTCCTCCTCCTCCTCAGGTATGGTGGTCTTAAAGACTGTACTTCTCTGAGCAACCTCCTGAAAACAAGAGTGGCTCCAACTTAAGTTAAAACCATACTGAAAATTCATACAGGCAGTCGGGAGAGGTAACTTTTCTTTGCTGAACTTTTAGAAAGAGCACCTTTCCTAGAGTAGGGATTATTTTTTTGAAAAGAAAAAAGTGGTTCCTCAACAGCTTTAGCTACCAGGCAGCAAATTTTGCATAACTGGTAGCAGTTCCGAGATCTTCCATATTCCCTGCAGGGGAGCTCCTGATGTCCAATGGGAAACACGTGCTGCGAAGTTTCCAATGCTTTTGATCCTGTTCTGTTACTAAGAACTCTGCGAACCATGAGGCACACTGGATTCTTTATAACATTCCCCATGACTTCAGCTTCAAGATCCGGACTCCTAGCAGAAAGAAGGTACTAAAAAAATGCTGACTAAAATGAAGGTGAAGGTCAAATGCTGTGATCTCGGGGACCATGGTGGCAACAGTCCACCTTCAGCAACTGGTTCCTCTTGGGAAATGGAATCAAGACAGATGAGCACTCCCTTCTTCACACTAGTGGAGAGGCTCCGATGTATTCCACACGGAAAACAGTCCCGTCACTCACTGGAGGTACAACAGATTGAACGATTGCCGAAAGGCTCGCGTACAGCTGACTCTCCCCGGACAGAAGGCTGACCCGCACGATGCAGCAGCCTCGTCTCTGGGTAAGCAGAAGGCTGACCGGATGACCTGGCGGCAGGCACACGAGCGTGTCCCACAGGGAGCTGCACAGCTGCTCACCTTACTCTGTACCAGAGCCTAAGGTCACTCAAGAAGGAGAACTCCACACACAAAGATGCTAAGATTACATCAGTAAAAGCTTATCTGGAATCTAACACGCAACCAGCTAGTTTAAAATGGCAAAGAAACATTGGGGAGGGTATGTGCTACGGTGAGTGCTGTGAAGTGTGTAAGCCTGATGATTCATAGACCTGTACCTCTAGGCCAAATCATACATGGTATGTTAATAAAAATAAATTAAAAAAAATAAAATGGCCAACGGGGTGCCTGGGTGGCTCAGTCGTTAAGCGTCTGCCTTCGGCCCAGGTCAGATCCCAGGATCCTGGGATCGAGCCCCGCATC
>JAQQSY010007030.1:0-10700 GCA_028646535.1 Procyon lotor
TGGGGCTTGAACTCACAACCCTGAGATGAAGGGTCCCCTCTTCTACCAACTGAGCCAGCCAGGCACCCCTCAAACTTTCTAATTAGACTTTGGGGCCTTTCCTGTGGGACGCGTTTCCGTGTGTAGGTGAAGGGAGAGCAGTGAGGGTGTTTGGGGAAGGAAGGTGATCTGAAAGACTAACCAAAGCAGAATGTATCCGTGTGCGTGTATGCATGTGTGTACACTTGTGCGTGTGCGGTTGATACCTCTGTGGCCCGGAAGGAAATGTTTGAGGGCCGTTTAGCACAGTTATTTAATGAGCCCAAGCCCCAGGGGCCCGGATTGGATCTTGGCTCAGTCATTTGCTACCAAACGACTTCGGGCTAATGAAGTAGCCTCAGTTCACATCTCTGAAGTAACATTAAATGAGCCAACATAGGTATTATCATGAGCCCAGAAGCTGGCCCAGAGTAAGCACGCAATGAATGTTAGCTGGCTGAAATCGGACAGCCACAGATCGTGAAGTCATTTGACTCCTCCTTGCCTTGGAAAGCACTAGTCCTATCACACTAAAGTCCCCTGATAATTAATGACAGGTCGTGGGTTTTTTCTGTTTTGTTTTGTTTCTTTCCTGCCTTCCCCCAAAGATCCAGAAGTCCTCTCTAACTCCCCCACGCTGCAGGGAGTGAGTCCTGGATCACAAAGTTACAACAGTTGTCAGACTAAGTACATAGTTTCCTTCAGGGTGAGGCACAAGCAAACAATTTATTGTGATTCCTGATACGCAGTCCAGGGATGTCATGGGAAGTGGATTTGTATTGCCCTTGTGGATGAGGCTTGAAGAGCTTTCCATGTCTGTGGACACCTTGGGCGAAGTAATTGCTTTGAAGATTTTTGGGGACTTCTTGACACCCAGAGGCTGCAGGAACCAAGTTCAGGACAGTGTGGGGTACAAGATGCTTGTGGGCCGGGAGGCAGGAAGCTCTTGGAACATAACAACTTTGAATGGTGGCCCCTTGTTCTTGCCTTTGTCCTCACTTGCTTCAGAGTCCATAACTGGGGAGAGAAAGATCCTATGATAAGAGAGAGCTAAATCCCCTTAAGAAATCAGGGTGCCGCTGAGCTGTGCACCCAGGGAGGATCTGACGCTCACGAGCTCACAGCGACAGTGTCCACTCCAATAGGAGAGCATCTGTCCCAGGATTAATCCCTTAGTACTTTGAGGAAGTGACAGGGAAGAGAGAGAAACACAGCTTACAGAAGTCTTAAGTCACACCCTCAGTGTCGGCTTTGTCCTCCAGGAGAAGTTTGAAACGCAGCACTCGGAAGGCTACCGGCAGATCTCAGCCTTGGAGGATGACCTTGCCCAGACCAAAGCAATTAAGGATCAACTTCAGAAATACATCAGAGAGCTGGAGCAAGCAAATGATGACTTGGAAAGAGCAAAACGGTACGTCGGGAAGGAGAGAGCAGGTTTGGGGATGCATTCATGTGGCCATTGGCAGGCGAATGTCAGGCAGGATTTCCCGGTGGAAGTGGCATTTGGGCTAAGACCAGGGGATGCAAAGGCATCATCCAGGGAAGGGTATGAGGTGAGAACATCCCAGGCAGAAGGACAAGCGTGTGCTAAATGCTGCCCTAAGGTAAACATGTGCAAAGAACAGGGTGTTTTTGTTTTTTTTAAGATTTTAGTTTTTTTGAGGGAGAGTGAACATGAGCAGGGGAAAGGGACAGAGGCAGAGAGAGAAGGAGATGCCCTGCTGAGCCAGGAGTCTAAAGTGGGGTTCGATCCCACGACCCTGGGATCATGACCCGAGCCGAAGGCAGACACTTAACCAACTGAGCCACCCAGGCGCCCCAAAAACAGGATTTCTTAAACTGAGGATCTGTTGTTCAGAATACTAACAACCATAACTAAAATCTATTGACTAACTACTCTATGCCAGGCCCCCTTTTTCTTTAATGAAAACACTTTAGAAATTAGATATAAATTGCTTATAGTGGCATGCACAGATTTTAAGCGTACAGTTCCATCCTTTTGGGCAAATTGCATATACATTCATGGGACCCATGCTCTTGTTAGATATGGAACCTCTTTGTTGCCCCCACAGTCCCCTGCATTATTATTAATATTATTACTAGTTGAAGTAGGCTCCACACCCAGCATGGATCCCAATGTGAGGCTTGAACTCGGAACCCTGAGATCAAGACCTGAGCTGAGATCAAGAGTCAGATGCTCAGCTGACTGAGCCCCGCAGGTGCCCCATCCTCTGCATTATTTTTTAGGGGTTGCTTTAGGATCACAGCATACACTTCACTGCACCGCTCTGTAAAATGCAACAGCCTTGCAATCTTATAGTCTCATTCTTATCATCCTTGAACTTCCTGCTATACTCATAATACTGGTATGTCTACAAATGCTGTGGATTCCACAATACGTTGCTATAATTGCTGCTTTAAAAAGCCGAGCATATTTTAAAGAAATTAAGAGAGTAAGAAGATAGGCTTTTATATTGACCCCCATAGGTACTATTTCTGGTTCATTCCTTCCCGAGGACCTGGGTTTCCCTCTGGTACCCTCTCCCTTCAGCTTGAAGAACTTCCCTTAGGGTTTCTGGCAGCACAGGTCTGTGCACAGTAATATCTCCTTATTTTAGTTAATCTGAAAGTATCTTTCTTTTGCCTTTATCCTTGAGAGGTACGTCCACCCGATGTAGAATTCTGGGTTGATTTTTTTTTTTTTTTTTTTTTTTTTTCTGTTCAGTGGATTGTTCCACTGTCTTCTGGTTTCCTTGGTTCAGGTCAGAAGTTACTGGTCATTTGAATGGTTACTTCCCTGTATAGTATGTGTTTATTTTCCTGGATGCTCTCAGATTCTTAATTTTTTTGTTTGCAGCAGTTCATGATGGACCTTGATTTTGCATGTACTTAACATTTTTTTAAATTGTTGGATTTAATCAGAATTGACTTTTTCATTTCATTGAATAATCTGTACAGTCAACATGGGGCTTGAAGTCACGATCCTGAGATCGAGAGTCATCCGCGCTCTACCAACTGAGCCAGCCAGGCACCCCTACACGTGTTTATCTTGATAGGGGTTTGCTAGGCTTCTTTAGTCTGTAAATTTCTCTTTTTTGCCAAATTTAACTTTGGCCGTTATTTCTCAAAGATTTGTGCTGCCCCATTTTCTCTTACCTGGGCTTCCTGGGACACCAGCTACACACACATAAGTCCTTTTGATGTTGTCACACAGGCCCTTCTTTTTTTCTCCCCCCCCCGCCCCCCCACCAATCTTTTTCTCTTTTGGTTCTTCAAACTGAATGATTTCTATTGATCTGGCTGCAAGTTCACTGACTCCTCTCCAACCTGTTGATAAGCCAATTCCAATAGTGTCTTTAGAGATTGTATTTTCAATTCTATAATTTTTTTTTTTTTTAAGCTTTCATTTATTTGTTTGACAGAGGAGGAGAGAGCACAAGCAGGGGGAGCAGCAGGCAGAGGCAGAGGGAGAAGCAGGCTATCTGGCTGATCAGGGAGCCCGGTGCCGGGCTCGATCCCCGGACCCTGAGACCATGACCTGAGCTGAAAGCAGATGCTTAACCAACTGAGCCACCCAGGCACCCCTTAACCCTTTAAAAAAATTTTCCTTTATAGGGGCGCCTGGGTGGCTCAGTGGGTTAAAGCCTCTGCCTTCAGCCCAGGTCATCATCTCAGGGTCCTGGGATCGAGCCCCGCATTGGGCTTTCTGCTCAGTGGGGAGTCTGCTTCCCCCCGTCTCTCTGCCTGCCTCTCTGCCTACTTCTGATCTCTCTCTCTTTCTCTCTGTTAAATAAATAAATAAATAAAATCTTTAAAAAAATAATAATAATTTTGTTTATTTATTTTTCAAAGATTTATTTATCAGAGAGAGAGCACATGAGCAGAGGGAGAGAGAGAATCCCAAGCACACTCCTGGCTGAGTGTAGAGCCTGCCATGGGGCTCCGTCTCACAACCCTGAGATCATGACCCAAGCCAAGATGAAGAGTCGGACGCTTAGACTGAGCCAGGCACCCAGGCACCCCTCTCTTTATATTCTTATACATAGCCACAGTAGGTACTCTAAAGTCCTTTTCTGCTAATTCTAACATCTAGGTTATCTTAGGGCTATTTCCAGTGATTGCCTTTTTTCCTGAGTTGGGGTCACTTTTTTTTGTGCTCTTCATGAGTAATCTTGAATTCGGGACATTATGAATGACGTGTTGCAGAAACACGCATTACGTTTTTGATTTTTTTTGGGGGTGGGGGGTGGGGGGAGTCTATTAACTAGGCTGAACGAACACTCCAAACTGTTTCCGCTTCATGGGCAGTAGCTGAAATCTGTTTGATTCTTTTAGCCTTAACCAGGCTGCCTCAAGTCGCCTAAGCATACCCAGGGATTAGCCCGAGTTTAGATGAGAACTTGCCACTTCCCTGTAATGGTGGGCCTCTTTCACTGGAGCTGTAGACCAAGCACCGGCAGAGACGTGACATTCACCCACACCTGTTTCTTCTGAGTGTTGGCGCCCGTTATTGCCTGTGTCTTTGGACATGACGGTTGGACCCAGAGTTTGTAGTTGTATCTCTGACTGCTTTGCTCTGATACAAGCCACTTTAGCATTATCAGAAGTAGGATCTCTCTTCTCATCCATTTGTCGAGCTCTTTGTATATTTTTGCCGCTCATCTCTTGTCCTACCTAGAAAATATTTTTCATAGAATAATCTGGTCTCTTGCTTCTGTCTCTGGTATCATTTTTCCATACAAATAATTGTCATTTTTAGGTCATCTCCTTTATGTGTCCTTTTTTAGCTTCTAGGTTTCCAAACTCCACTAGGGAAATTTCCTTGATCCATTGACTGTGCATGTCCCCATTTTTTATGAGACTTTTTTATTATTTGTTATATACTTTTTTTTTTTTTTAAAGAATTTATTTATTTATTTGATAGAGAAGGAACACTAGCAAAGGGAGTGGAAGAGGGAGAAAGGGAGAAGCAGGCTTCCCGCTGAGTGGAGAACCCTATGTAGGGCCCAGCCCCAGGAGTCTGGGATCATGACCTGAGCTGAAGGCAGATGCTTAATGATTGAGCCACCCAGGTGCCCCTGTTTTATACTTAGACTTTTAGTCTGCCCGAAATGTATTTATCTAGTACAAGACATGGGTCCATTTTTATTGTCAATACATAGATGGCCAGCTGTACCAGTACTATTTATTAAATACTCATTTTTTCCACTGAATTTAAGCCATTTCCATCATATCCTGGGATCTCACTCTGGATTCTTTATTTTGGTGCAGTGTACAATTTATGAGTCGCTGTACTAATACCATAATGACTTAATTACGATGATTTTGTAGTATGTTCGCAAGCCACTGGCATACCATTGTTTTCACCCATATTTCTTTGATCAAAGTCACGTGGCTCAGGTCAAGCCATACATTCAGGGACCATACATTCCACGCATAGTGAGGCTGTAGCAAGGATGTGGGTGTAGGGATCGTGAAGCAGGACCATTAATGCAGTCCACCATGAAGAGATAGTACATTCACTGGTTCCAAAATAATACACAAAGAGTAGAGGTTTTTTTTATGCAAATTCAAGCCAATAAAAATAGATATTCATCTTACCCTTTCTCCCCTCCCTCCCACAAAGAGCGTTCTATACACACCATTGTACATCATCTTTCACATAACAGTAGATCTTGGAGATCTTTCAGGACACAGAGCATTCTTTGTTCTTTTTTTCCCCTAAGTGCATAATATTCTATTGTATGGTTGGTGTTGTATAGTACATAATAATTTATTTGTCCGATACCCTGCGGATGGATATCTGCTACATTTGCATTCTGGGGCAGTGATAAGCGTTGCTGGAATGAACCCCACACATTGCTCGCCCAGATGTTTATCTGTAGCATCAGGGCCCACAAGTGAAATTGCTGGGTCAAGGGATAGATGCGTATGTGATTTGATAGTCATTGCCCGTTTGTTCTCTGTAGGTTGTATCACTTTACATTCCCAGCAGGTATGTATGTAAATCCCTCTTTTCCAAATAGCTTCACTAACAGAGTGGTTTTCAAACTTTGGAATTCCACCAGTCTAGTAAGTGACCAATGAGTACGTTTCTCAGTTATGAGTGATGTTGATTCCTTTTCCTAATTCAAGAACTGTTTTATTTCTTTTTCTATGAACTCTTTATCTTTGCCTATTTTTAAATTGGGTTGTTTTCATTTTGGGGGGATTGTTATATATTTGTGATACGAATTGAAAATACTTGGCGTTTAGATTTGTCTTGCAACTTTGTCGTATATGTTACTGTGAAAAGTGATTTGATTTCTCTGTAATGAGATGAATCAGTCAGAGTCGGGAGGGCTTTCTGCAATCCAAGGTTTATAAAGCAGTTAGCCTGTGCTTCCTTTTTCTTCTCCTCCGTTTCTTTATATTTTTTAAAACTAAAGGTGCATTGGATTCACATTTTGGCCAAATGCTGAATCATTCGGTGTTAAAATCAGATGAGGGGGGCACCTGGGTGGCTCAGTTGTTAAGCGTCTGCCTTCGGCTCGGGTCATGATCCCGGGGTCCTGGGATGGAGCCCTGCATCAGGCTCCTTGCTCAGCGGGGAGCCTGCTTCTCCCTCTCCCTCTGCCTGCCGCTCTACCTGCTTGTGCTCTCTCTCTCTCTGACAAATAAATTAAAAAAATAAAATAAAATCAGATGAGGTAGAGGTGAGGCCCAAATCATCGTTATAAAATGCATGAAGTTCTGGAATACTGAAGTTTTAATTTTTAAAAAAATTTAAAATCTGACACTCTTATTTTAAAATTTTAACAGTTATATTTGGAAAATTTGACCGTGTACTTCAAGAAGAGTAATTTCTCAGCTTTACCAGCTATTTGCCCATTAAAGTCGTTCCACTGTACATCTGTAAAATGAAATGACTTACTTTTAAGAAGGGAATCACCTTGAAAGACTCAGGGCATCATTGGAAGTAACTAAAAATTAAATACATTTCTTAAAGGTTATTTTTTGTTTAACGTACGAATGGTAAAGTACAGAAAAGTTGTACAAAGATTAACATTGATTTTATCTAACTTTACTCTTCTGTGTGTTATGGTTGTATAGACATTTCAAAAAAACTTGGGATAAAAACACATCGTCATATTTACCATCTTAACCATTTTTTTTTTTTTTTAAAGAATTTACTTATTTATTTGACAGAGGGAGAGCACAAGCAGGGGGAGCAGCAGGGGGAGAGGGAGAAGCAATCTCCCCGCTGAGCAGGGAGCCCGGTGCGGGGCTCGATCCCAGGACCCTGAGATCATGACCTGAGCCGAAGGCAGACGCCCAATGACTGACTGAGCCCCCTAGGCGCCCCAGCCAGTTTTAAGTGTACAGTTGAGTAGCATTAAGTATATTCACATTATTGCACAACCGTTGTCCAGACTTTTCTCTTCTTGCAACATTGAAACTTGTACCCACTAAGCACTAACTCCTCCAGTGTGCTCCCTCCTGCCCTTGGTAATCCCCTTTCTGCTTTCTATGATTTTCACTACTTTGGATGCTCTGTAGGAGTGGAATCCTGTAGTATTTGGCCTCTTGTGACTGCCTTATTTTCTTAGCATTGTGTCCTTGAGACTCACCCATGTTGTAGTGTGCAATAGGATTTCCTTTTTTTTTTTTTTTTTTTTAAGATTTTATTTATTTGACAGAGAAACACAGCGAGAGAGGGAACACAAGCAGAGGGAATGGTAGCGGGAGAAGCAGGCTCCCCGCCGAGCAGGGAGCCCAATGCGGGGCTCTATCCCAGGATCCTGGGATCATGGCCGGAGCCGAAGGGCAGACGCTTAACGACTGAGCCACCCAGGCGCCCCTCCTTTTTTTTTTTTTTTTTTTAAGGATGCATAATATTCCAGTGTACGTACAATGGACCTCAATGCAGGTTTGAACTGCACAGGTCCACTCACACAATTTTTTTTTTTCAATAGATGCAGTGTAGTACTGTAAATGTATTTTGTCTTACAATTTCCTTAATGGTATTTCCTTTTGGCTTATTCTATTGTATAGTGTGTAATACATAGAGTATACAAACTATGTGTCAGTCGACTTTTGATGTTGATAAGGCTTTGTATTAGTGGTGCATTTTTCAGTCGAGAGTTATATATATGTACTATATATAGTTCAAGGGTCAACTGTATATACCACATTCTCTTGATGCATTTATATGTCCGTGGACATGGGGGTTGCTTCTGCTTCTTTGTTATGAATGGTTATGAACCATTATGAATGGTCATAACCACCGTTATGAACGGTGCTGCAAATAGCTCTTTGAGATCCTGCTTTCACTTCTTGTGAATATATGTCCACTAGTGTGATCGCTGGATCATACGGTAAATCCATTTTTTTTTTTTTTTAAAGATTTATTTATTTGTTTGTAAGAGAGAGCAGCCAGGAAGGGCAGGGGGAGATGGAGAAGGAGTCCTGAGCAGACTCCACTCTAAGCACAGAGCTCGATGGAGGGCTTGATCTCATAACCCTGAGATCATGGCTTCAGCGGAAAAACTGAGAGTCAGTTGCCCAGCTGAGTGATCCACCCAGGTGCCCTTCCATCTTTAACTATTTAAGGTACTTCCATATTGTTTTCATAGTGACCGTCCATTTCATGTTCTCACAGGCAATGAACAAAGGCTCCAATGTTTCCACGCCCCCACTGATACTTGTTTCCTATTCTTTTCGGCAGTGGCCATTCTGATGCGTATGAGGTGATACGCAGATTTTTAAAGCATTTATTGACTTAAAAAGAATGTTCTTGGGTATCTACCAAATGTATTTCTTAATATTCATCTTTACTGAAAATCTAGCTCTTTTCCAGTTCTCTCTCTCTCTTTAAGATTTTATTTATTTGACAGAGATCACCAGTAGGCAGAGAGGCAGGTGGGGGGGGGGGAAGCAGGCTCCCCGCTGAGCAGAGAGCCCGATGCGAGGCTCGATCCCAGGACCCTGAGATCATGACCTGAGCTGAAGGCAGAGGCTTTAACCTAGGCACCCCTCTTTCCCAGTTCTCAGGAATGGTATTAGAGTTGAGCAATTTACAGACTGTGTACACAGCATTTTACTCTTAGGATAAATATGCTTTTAATCCATCATTTGACAGAATTTCAACATATGAAGCACATGAAACCATTTCACTCCAGTTACAGCCACAGGATACTTACCTTTTTTTGAAAGTCCATATTTCCACAGCGACAGCACATGTAAGCGCTGTGCTCCACTGGTCTTACCATTGCTGGTTACATACAGTCACATCCTTGTCCATCCACATGTGTTCGGAAACACCGCTAAAGTTGGTCCGTATTTCTCTGGCATTCCAGAAGCCAGTAACAGATTCTGACCGAATACGGAGTTGTTGCAACTTTTGATTCAGTTTATCTTGGGGTGTAGTCTGATACATGGAGCCAACGTTAATTTTTTCTGGGTGGCTACCTAGTAGACACCCCACCTGGAATTGAACCAACCATCTCTCTCTCTCTCTCTCTCTCTCTCAAGATTTTATTCATTCATTAGAGAGAGAGAGAGAGAGAGAGAGAGAGAGCACAAGCAGTGGGGAGGGGTAGAAGGAGAAGCAGACCCCCCCCTGAGCCCGAGTGAGTTGATCCCAGGACCCCAGGGTCATGACCTGAACCGAAGGCAGACACATAACCGACTGATCCACCCAGGCTCCCTGCGTCAGCCATGTGTTCACCAGTGATTCGCAGTGTCACTTTTATCATAAACCAAGTTCTCCTCTGTATTTGGATCTATTTCTGGATCTCTGGGTCACCCAGTCTGTCCTCTTAACACTGTAGCACCGCACCACGTGGTTGGTCATCCTTGAGGGTTTATACTAGTGTCTTTTTTATATCCGGGAGAGCTCCTTCTCTCTTTTTCAGAGTTCTTCCGGTCATTCTTATTTTATTGTCACGTGCTCTTCTAAATCAGACCCCTGTGCTGCTGTCCCCAACAAGGACCTATAAATATTTTCACTAGGATGTTAAACTATCCGGTAACTTAGGAGAATGCATTTCTTTGTGACGTTGGGTCTTCCTCTTCACAAACACCGTTCATCTGCATTTCACCAAGCCTTCTGTGCCCTGTGGTAAAATCCTGCATTTTTATTGTTACATGAATTCCTACGCATTTTATCTTTTCTGTTTGTTGTTTGACATGTCCAGCCTTTAGGGTGATTTTAACTGATTCCAGTATTATACACCTAAATGTTATTCCTTTGTTGTTTTTATGTAAGCACGGTTGGCAACTTTATTTTTCTCCAAAGTCCCTTTGAGGGGGAGGGTATGAATATAATTCAGTCTGGACATAGCAGGATGTGTTGAATTGATGAAATCATGAATTGATCCTTACTTTGTGATCCCAGGACCAGCAGTTAAGAAAGGTGAAGCTGCCCAAGAATGTTTAGCTAGTCTTATATTGAAGAGCCAGGTTCTCCGGGCTCGCCTCCAAACATACACTTTTAACCGCTGTGAGATAACAAGTAACAGCATGTTAAAGTTCTTCCGAAGACAAACACAGGGTCGGTAATAAAAATTGCTGGTATTGGGGCGCCTGGGTGGCTCAGTTGTTAAGCGTCTGCCTTCGGTTCAGGTCATGATCCCAGGGTCCTGGGATCCAGCCCTGCATCAGGCTCCCTGCCCCGTGGGAAGCCTGCTTCTCCCTCTCCC